>JAJKFI010036037.1:0-20840 GCA_029204185.1 Lerista edwardsae
TATATATATATATATATATATATATATATATATATAACAGAAGTTAGATTATGACCATGCCTCATTTAATGTAATTAAATGATGCATTGTCAGGTAATAACGTAATAATTCCATTGTGTTAATTCATGTATATTAAATTAATTTATTAATATAATTGGTATAATTACGTTTACGTCTAATTTAATTGCATTTCTTAGTTGCAGTGTAATAATTCAATGTAATTTTTAAAAAGGGGGACTTACGTGTGGACTTATGGCTGAGCTGCTGGTACTGCCTGAAGCTAAGTAGAATAATCTGTGGTCTTGCTTTTGGATGGGAGACAGACTGTCAGGCTCTGATAAGCCGCAGTACCTGTTCTGGCAGGATGGAGGTGCTGATTAGTCACAGCAAGTGAGAGCTGCGGGGGAGTGTGTGAGAAAGCCAGCAGGCAAAAGAATGGAGTATAACCGTCTTCCTTGGTTTAGAGTAAAAGTCCATCTAGCTCAGTCCTATAATCAGGCAGGGTTCTTTCCTCACCCTATCTAGAGGCAGCAGGGCTTGAACATGGGGCCATAGGTGCTCTACTGCTAAGCGACAGCCTTGTCTTTGTCCTGCCGATTAACCTTATTACATTTGTCCTCCTACTCTACAACCATGTTCAAAGATGTTCTTACCAAATAGGAGTTTAGGGAGCAAACCTTGGCTAATGTGCGGGCGTGCGTCTTGCAAAGCTTTCTCTTCTGGCAAGCCTGATCATTACACAAGCAACATCAGGCGTGGGATAGCAGGGCAACTGCTTTATTAGCTGGGTGACTGCCCATCCACTTAATATGTTAAAAAGACCCGTGACCCGTATCCCTAAGGCAAGGCGAGAGCAGATTAGGAAATGTATATTACCTCATTAATTTAAAGAGAACCATTTGGAAAGCTTACAAGAGTTGTTGAAGGCACAATATCCTGAGTAGGCATTAAAAGAAGTTTTGCGGAATTTTTTTTTTCCTTCTGACTCAGCAGCATTGGGTTCCTTCTCTTCCCCCCCCCCACATCTGTTAAGACATACAACGGTGCCTGCTGATCTAGCAACAGGGAAACTCAGGTCTGGTCCAGACAATTACTTGGTAGAAAATGAAACTCCCAGTGTGGGCAAGTCAGCGCATGTCCTCCTTCCCCAGTAATCATGATTCATGTACTCCAAAATGAGGACCCATGCTCAGGTAGCCCTGTTTATTAGAAAGGAAAAAATGAACCTACCAGACATGTAGGCCTGCCTACCAGATTGTGGCCTGCCTGCTGCCGGTCATCAAGGCCACCCTAAAGAGCTGCAGGGCCCAATTGGAAACACATTTTTTGTGGATTCTCAACTTGGCTGTTGCCATCAAACCAAAGTGCAGCCATCTTGAGTCTTTGGCTTCAAGTCTCTTGCCTAAAGTTGCTGAAGTATGTAACTTTCTCTCTCTTTGCTCTCATTGGGCAGAAGATTTAGCCGAGAGGGTTAATGCCTCCGTTTGCCCGAAGATAACAGCTGAAGATCTGAAGGTCGTGAGCTCGGGACTACCGAAGTCTCTGTGAACAGCAGACCTTGCAAACTGCGGCTGATTAAAAGCTGAGTTCCAGCTGCCTCGTGGGAGGAGGAGTGTGCTGAAGTCAGCTGCGTCTCTGGTGGGAGCAGGGAAGCCTCTTATCAGCCAGCAGAAGACAGATGGGTGGCGAAGAAAGAAGGCTAAATCCAGACAGAAAGATCTGTATGAGTGTTGTTCTTGAAAGATAGAGCATTTCTGTACATTGTAAAAACCTTCGAGTTTGTGAATAAAAGTCTGCCTATGTAAACCGCCCTGAGTTACAGTCATTAGAGAAATCTAGTGATCTTAAAAAAGGTGGTATATAAAAACATGTGTTGTTGTTGTTGTTGTTGTTGTTTTCACTCACTCGCCCCCGCCTGCAACCTTCTTCATCCAGTACAGCTAGCTCTGCACAATAGATAGGGAACTGGCTAAAGCCAGCAGAGCTTCCTCCCTTATCGGAATGGCCACAGCGTATTCTCAAGGCCCAATTGACACAGGGCTTCTCAGGTCCCAGCCCCTGCGTAGTAATTTTCCACCAAGCAGCAGCTTGGGGGGAAAGGGATATAAAAATGGTTTGGAATTGTATGACTTTGCTCTTCTTCTCTGCTTGCTGAGTGGAGCAGGGAGATTGGCCCACCTGTGCAGGTGTAATAAAGATGATCCTCATACTCTCTCGTTTGGTTGTTTGCCTTTTTACATTTTTCCCTCCGTGATGAGAACAATTTTGTGCCCTTTTTCAGCAACACAGCCAAGGTCTGTAGCATCATAAGCTGCAATCTTATCCACACTTACCTGGGAGAAATCCCCATTGACTATATTGTGTCTTACTTCTGAGTAGATATGCATAGGCTTGAGCTCTCAGAGATCTAGGTAAAATGTGTTGTAGACTTTGGGCCCAATCCTATCCAATGTTCTGGTGCCAATGCAACTGCAATGAGATAAGCAAATAAATGCTCCCTTATCTTGATGAGGCCTCCCTGACTTCCCCACCACCACAGAATGCAACACTGAAAGAGCTGCATCAGGGCTGGACAGTTGGTTAGGATTGGGCCCCTAATCTCTCTATGGTAGAACAGAAGGCCATTGAAATGTGCACTTAAAAAGTGTGCATATGCACAGTATGGGATGTGATTTAATGGACCAAATGAATCTAGGCACATTTTAATATTCAATGGCTGCTTTCTATAAAACCTACAATGTGGTGTTAGGTGTATTGGACGAGATTAATGGTCCAATCCTATCCAACTTCCCAGCACTGATGCAGCTGCAATGCAGCCCCGTGGTAAGGGAACAAACATTCCTTTGCCTTGTGCAGTGGCATCTCTATAGGGAGGGCAGAGCTCTAAATTTTGCAAGAAGCCTCACCTAGCAGTGGAAATCACTCCTTTCCTGCACCATTTTAGCCAATCCTCACAGGGAAAAGCAACATCTTGGCATTGCTTACTGGCTACAGCAGCAAGGGAGAGGAGGGATTTACATGACAGGGTAAGGCTTCTTGCAACACTTAGAGCTAACTGGCCTTGAGGAAGGTTTCATGATTTCCCACCACCCAACAGCAAGTTGCAGTGCATGCCCTGTTGGCACAGCTATATCAGCACTGGAAAGATGGATAGGATTGGGCCCTAGAGTAGATTATCCTAGCTTGGGGGGGCCCTTATGCATAAGACCTAACTAAGGGCGCAATCCTAAACTGAACTAGTCCTGCATAAGCTACGCCAGCAAAGTTTGGCCAGCACAGAGGACACCGTGAAGTGTGTTTGGACCACTCTCGGAGTCACAGAAGCCAGCACACAAGCATGTGCCATCCTCCCTGACTCTGAGAGTGGTCCAAACACACTTTACAATGTCCCTTGTGCTGACCAAACTTTGCTGGCCTAACTGTGCCAGCCTAACTCCAGGTTAGGATTGCGCTCTAATTAGTTTAGAGGTCGTCCTGCTCGTAACCTCCTACTTCTATGTTGGTTTCAAACCCAGAACTTGAGCAAATGCAGGAGATCTTTGTGATCTACCATACTTGCTTTGTGAACCTTCTTAACTTGACTGCTTCGGCCTCTGATCCGAATTACTCCCAACATGCTAAACCTACTTTTAAAGGTCAGTTCAGACTTAAAATACCTTGTGAACTAGCCCATGTTTTTTTTTTTTTTTTTAAAGTGCAAGACAGAAAGTCAAATCAATATACAGGGTAGATAGGGGATGCTGACAAAGAACATTTATAGTCCCAGATCTGAAGTCATATACATGGAGCAGTAAAACCCATTAGCTGTATTTTACAAATAGCTAAAAAGCAAAAAAAAAAAAAAAATTCCTGTAAACCTTTCCCCCAGAGACACATTCTAAATATGGTTTGACACAACATAGAAAAAAAATTAAACGGAAAGAAACACACACACACTCCACCAAGCTAAAGAAAATGTGTCTACTAGAATGTTTTTTTCCTCTCAATCTATTTTGAAAACTTCTGCTGGAGCATCACCAACACTGTCAAGGAACGATGGCTTCCTAGTGAGAAAATGGGAAAGTCTGGGGGGGGGGGTTACTTGTGGTGGGGAGGGAGGATGAAACATTGGAATACCTTCATCTCTGCATGTTGATCTATATTCTACAGAAGCTGGGAAGTAATTTATACCCACTGGAAGGCCTCTTAAGATTGTCAACAAGTGAAAGTGAGGATTAGGCTCTTTTGTGTTTACTATTGTCCCCTGCAGTATAGCTGCAATTTGGAACATAGCTGGAGTGCTGGCAGGAGGAGGAGCATTTGAAAGCGCAGTTGAGGAACTGGGATTTAAATCACTGGAACTGCTCAAACTGGGATTGATCGCTACCAGATATTCCTGGGGAAAGCTCTGCTACTGCAGCTGGTGATCATAATTGTGACCCTGGTAATTATTTTAATCAGGGCTATTATTAAATCGTTGTTGAGCCCCAGAGCTGGTTCAAGACCTTTTGGCATCTAAAGTGGTGAGTCAAATGCCATTGCCTTCACTGCCAGAGCGCCCCCTGCTGTCTTGTTGGTGGATCTGGCCTGGGAGGGGAGAGAGAGGATACTGCATGCACAGCTGCCCCAAACCTGCTCTTTCCTGGGCCTGATCCAGCCATCCCTGACCCACCCTTATTTTTTTTTGCCCAGCGGGTCATTAATCTGTGGAACTCCTTGCCACAGGAGGTGGTGATGGCACCTGGCCTAGATGCCTTTAAAAGGGGACTGGGCAGATTTCTCGAGGCAAAGTCCATTGCAGGCTACAGGCCACGATGGTTAGGGCAAACTCCTTACTTTAGAGTTAGGCTACTTCGGAGTGCCAGATGCAGGGGAGTGGCAACAAGATGCATGTATCTAGTGGTCTTGTGTGTTCCCTGAGGCATATGGTGGGCTACTGTGAGATGGAGGAAGTTGGATTAGATGGGCCTTTGGCCTGATCCAGTGGGGCTCTTCTTATGTTCTTATACCAGCCTGACATAGCTGTGCCAATGGGGCATGTGTTGCATCCTGCAGTTGTGGGGCAGTCATGGAAGCCTCCTAATGATAAGGGGATGTTTGTTCCCTTATTTTGGAGCTGCATTGCCCTCACCCTGGTGATGGAAAGTTGATTAGGATTGCACCCCCATTCTCCTAGAGCAGTAACAGATTTTGCTGCCCATTTTGGAAGTGAGTTGCATTTTATTCCAAAACTCCATCCAGATTGGAAACAATTTCTAAGACAGAACTTTTCAATCCTGTTCTCAAGTAGCAATACAGCATCCGGCATTTCAAAAAAACCTTAGGTGAGAAGTTGAAAATTAGCAAAGCAGAATGCAGGTCATGGAACAATCATGGAAATGGAAAGAGGGGGAAATCTGCATAAAGTAAACACTGGGTTGATATCTTCTTTTTTAAGAACAATAAATTCCTGCCTGCCCCTTTCTTCCAGAAAACACTTGTCATCTGGCTATTTTTAAAACTTTGCTCGAGTATGAAAAATGAAAATATTAAATTGAACGTGGCACGGAGACGCAGTCTAGCAACAGCTTAGGAAGCTAAAACAACAGATGGGCAGCCTGGTCTAAACCAGCACTTGAGCCAGCGTCTGTGCAGGCTCCCAAATGACACAACCATGCAGACAGGCATGTTTGCACTGCCTCGGGAATGGCTGCATCGGCATGGAGGCCCACACTGGCCTTCTAGGGCTGGAACAGCCCCCGTCAGGTGAAGGAGGTACGTTTTTGCTGGATGGTGCGGGGGGGGGGAGTGGCAGGAGGGCATTCCGGGATGGAGACGGGACATTTTTGGGTGGGAGAGGGCACAACTAGGGGAGGGCTGGGCCAGGGAGCTGGTGGCTTTGGCAGCAGCAGTGCGTGCCATGTCCTAACCCCCTCTATAGGGTCTGGCAGCCTTTCACGAGATATTCTGATTTGTGCTAGCTAAATAGCCAGTGCAGATCCGAGTACCCCCATAGAGCAGGCTGGGACTTGACATGGGGTCAGAGGAAAAATATCCCCTTACCCCAAGGTGACCTCCAACCTGCTCCTAACCCCTGGCGTAGCTAATGAATGGGCGGCCCAGTGCAGAGGGCAAAACGATGCCCCGGGCCGGAAGTGACGTCACAACGGAAAGTAACAACACAGTTGTATTTTCATTTTCTTGGTTTTTTGGCCATAACATTTGCTAGAATAAAGATATCACACTCCAATTTCTTTCATTGCATTCTGCATTAAATTCCACGATGATTGGTATAGAACATGATGGTATTATTCGTACATACCAAGGTTTTCACAATTTTGGCCACTCGTGTCAAGCTCAGTTTGTTGCCCCCCTAAAGCCTGTTGCACCCCCTACACTTCTTTAGCTATGCCCCTGCTCCTCACCTGTGGTAGATACAGTGCAGGCCCCTGGGGCCTGGCTGTACCAGAGCAAGCCAGGATTGCACCCTAAGTAGCAGCAACAAATGAGAGCCAATTGTCCTAAGGCCTTGCAAAAATAAGGGGTCCCTATTACATGAACTAAAAGGGAGATGGCATGCTCAGGGTTAAGAATATAAGAAGAGCCCTGCTGGATCAGGCCAACAGAACCATCTAGTCCAGCTTCCTGTATCTCACAGTGGCCCACCAGATCCCTCAGGGAACACACAAGACAAGCAGATGTCTGCATTCTATTGTCACTCCTTTGTATTGGGCATTCTGAGGTAATTTCTGAGGTAAAATTCTGAGCTAAATATGAGGTAAATAAAACAGAATTTGCTATCCTCTCTGTGGGGAGGGAGCTATAAAAACTTGGTACCAAATGTGGGCCTTAAGAACATAAGAAGAGCCCCACTGAATCAGGCCAACAGAACCATCTAGTCCAGCTTCCTGTATCTCACAATGGCCCACCAGATGCCCCAGGGAGCACACAAGAAAACAGGCTGCCTGCATCCCATTGCCACTGGTATTCCCTTGTACCTGGTATACTTAGGTAAATTCTGAGGGAAACATGAAGTTTTAAAAAACAGAATTTTCTATCACGTCTGTGGGGAGGGAGCTATAATGACTTTTGGCCCAACCTGGGCCTTCAGAAGAGCCTGACTGGATCAGGCCAAAGGCCCATCTAGTCCAGCTTCCTGTATCTCACAGTGGCCCACCAGATGCCTCAGGAAGCACACAAGACAACAAGATGCCTGCATCCTGTTGCCATTCCCCTGCATCTGGCATTCTGAATTGAGAATTCTAATATATAGGGCAGTCAAAAAATAAAATAAAATAAAAGAAGATATAAAGGTGCATTAAACTGCAGTACAGACATTCTCCATTCCATTTTACTTTTTCTTGTTCTTTCATCCTTCCAACATTACACTTTTTTTAAAACTTAAAAGTAGTATATCAAATTGCTAAAATGCATGATAGCATAGATGACGCTATCAAACAATTTCCTTGTCGGTAAGTGCGACATAAAAGGATTTAATGGACAACGCTGTACCGTTAGTGAGAAAGAGAAAAGCCTCCTCAGCCCAGCGCATGTTAGTTATTTATATGTGTTAAGCATCTACCTAATTCACGGTTATTGCTAAAGTGCCTTTCAGAATACCGGCTTACCTTCACTTTAAATGTAAGTGGCTGAGTGTTCGTTAAAGAAAAATCCCCAGATGTATGGTTAATTGTATGCTTGTCCAATGTTTGACTGTGTGGGCTATGGATAAGATGCCTACTAAAATCAGTATACATGTAAGCAATACAGTGTATGCTGTCTGTATGTGCATATTGTTGCAGTTCACATTACATGCTGCTTGCCCATAAAAATGTACAAATAAAAGGGATTGGCAGGAGAGTCAGAACACATTGGATAAAATACAGGCGTGCCCTGGTATCCACTGATTCAGTATCCACCGTTACCATGGATACCGGAACACCTATTAAAAAGATAGAGGAGCATTAAACAATTTTTTTTTACCTTGTTGCAGCAAAATAACTGATATTCCTGTCTTAAAAAAGGTGAGTCATGACCCACCACTCTGGGCAGCCGTGCCCTATATTCAGTGGTGGGATTCAAATAAATTAACAACCGGTTCTATGTCCTTCAGGGCCATCCGCTGCCTTTCTTCCCTCTCCCAACCTAAAATTAGCAACAGGTTCTGCAGAATAGGTGAGAACTGGCTGAATTTCACCACTGCCTATATAATATTCCTTTAAGGGGCAGAGAGAGAGGGAAGGCAGCAATGCGACCCCTAGGATCACACTGCAGCCCTGGGCAAAGGGTCTGTTTTTGCATTTACCCCTTGCAGAGCTGGCCTCCTGGGTATGTGGGGAGCCCTGGGGACACCCTCATAGGGCTTCCAAAACCTTACAATATGTGAAAAATGCGATTGCGACCCACTTCTGGTTTTCAATTGCAAAAACCGGAAGTGGTCGCATTGCCCCGCCCACCAGCTGCCTAGCCAATCTAGCCCACCAATCTCTTCTCCCCACTTCCTTTTATATGCCCCTTTTCAACATGGCTCCCAATCTTAACGGCAACAGAAGGGAAACACCAGTAAACAATCTCTGGAAAAAGACACTATGCTGGGAAAAATAGGAACAGCTGCTCTCCCTCTGCTAATTATAGGAGGACCATCACTTTAAAAAAAAAATCTCTTTGCCCACTTAGCATGGGATTGTGATCAGTATGGGGCTTACCCCTTGCTGAGAGTCTCTACCATGGTAGATCCGTAAATAAGTCATTTGGGCTCCTTGATCGATGGAGCACAACTTTCAGTATTCCTCTCCTATCGGAAAGCAGAGCTCTGTGAATTCCCCGGTGAAGAACAGAACTATTCTCTCTGAATACTGTATCCATTGTCTTTTAGTATTCTCCTTCTAGCACAAAAGTGCCCATTAACCTACACTGCTTTGAATTAAAGGTAATGAAATTAACTATCTGTTGCAGCGCCAAGAGATCTGTGAAGATCCCCGCCACATCACCCTTCTATCAGGGTCCATTTGAAGGAACATCCCACAGCTTCTAGCACAAATCAAATCTGCTTTCCGAAGCGGCTTGTCTCTGTGCTGTTTCCATTATGCCGTCTTGCTTCTCCCCAGTTGTGTGTGCTCTGAAATACCCTTTAAACTGTTTCCAAGTACTGTATTTTTTTTATGTTAAACAAGGGGGAAAAAAAAGATATTTGAAAGCCTTATTATCCATCACGGCTTACCTTTATTAGGCACAGAAAATGCTGGGAAGATCAGCCTAAATGCCTTTTGATTTAAATAATGTTGCTGTGGCAGTGCAGCTCGAAATCTTTCCATTTCATTAAAATGGGTGTCATCAGCTTGATCGCAAACATTGCTTCATCTCTGATGTGCCTTTGTCTGGGAGCTTTATTTCAAAGAACAAGTGCACTGACATTTTCCCCCAAATCCAGTGTGCGTGGCACAATCTCCCCTCCTCATGCACTGATTTTTATCCCTTCATGTTTATGAATAAGTGACTGTCTCAAGGAATTTACGGCCGCCAATTGACAAGTTGGGCCAACCGGGCATGATTCATGAGACAGGTGATTAAGGAGTTCTTATGGGTTTGGAATGGGAAATTAGCAGCCCCAAGAGAGTGCTTTGAAGACGGAAGACCTGGTGCTCTGGGTGTGTATTTCTGACCCTTTTGCTCCATGTACTTTCTGGGATATGACCCATCTTTCAACTTTCTGAACAGCCACATCTGAGCTGGCTCTGCTGACTGGATAGCCAGGGGACATCCAGTAATATTATAAGAAGAGCCTTCTGGATCAGGTCAAACGCCCATCTAGTCCAGCTTCCTGCATCTCACAGTGGCCCACCAAAAGCCTCAGGTTGCACACGAGTCAACCAGATGCCTACATCCTGTTGTCTCTCCCCTGCATCCGGCATTCTGAGGTAGCCTACCTCTAAAGTAAGAACATTGCACTAACCATCATGGCCTGTAGTCTGCGATGGACTTTTCCGCCAGAAATCTGTCCAGTCCCCTTTTAAAGGCCAGATGCCATCACTACCTCCTGTGGCAAGGAGTTCCACAGATTAAGTACCCACTGGGTAAAAAAGTATTTCCTTTTATCTGTTCCCACACTCCCAACACTCAATTTGAGTGGCTGTCCCCTGGTTCTAGTATTGTGAGAGAGGTTTTGGGAGACAGCTCCCAAAATACTGTATTTTGGAACAGATAAAAGACAGGTACACAATGGGTAAGTAATTTGTGGAACTCCTTGCCACAGGAGTTGGTGATGGCATCTGACCTAGAAATGCCTTTAAAAGGGGAGTGGACAGATTTCTAGAAGAAAAGTCCATCACAGGTTACAAGCCATGATGGGCAGAGACGTCATCTGGGCGCGCCAGGAACCGGAATGCCCGGATGATTGGCAGCCCTCCGTTGCTATGGCGGAGGCCAGCCACGCCTCCCTGCGCCTCCCTGCGCCTCGAATCGCTCCATTTCAGAGTGATTCGGGCATGTGGGAGGGCGGGAGGGCCCAGGAGCAGCTCGCCTGTCCTCGGGAGAGGCGGCACGGCCCAGGCCCGTCCGCGGAACTGGCGGAACGGCGTACCGGGCTGTTCCACCAGGATGACACCACTGATGATGGGTATGTGCAACTTTATAGTTATAGAAGCAGGCTACCTCAGAATGGCAGGCACAACCTCCTTATGTTAGTAGTAGGCTACCTTCAGAATGCCAGGTGCAAGGGAGTAGCAACAGGATGCAGGCATCTTGTTGTCTCATGTGCTCCCTGAGGCATCTGGTGAGCCACTGTGAGATATAGGAAACTGAACTAGATGGGCCTTTGGCATGAACCAATGGGTGATAGCCCTAATGATGGCTCCTTCCACTTTCCCCATCAGCAAATGGGAGGAATGTGTGGCAGCTGACCAGTATGGGTGCGATCCTCATTTATTGAAGAGATCTGACCTTCACAGCACCCCAAACTGTACCCTTTCATAGGTTGGAGTTTCACCTCAACCCAGTATTTTGCCAATTTCTTCAAATAATGCCAAATCTAATTACAGAGACCAAGCTTGAGAGTTCAAAATATGTTTATTCTAAGTCTCGTTATCCCACTGAGATTTAAAAATAAATCGAGTTGAACAACTTGAATATATTTGTTCTAAGTCTCATTATCCCAGGGAGAGTTAAAAATAAGTCAAGCTGGAAGAAAGAATGGCTCGGCAGTCACCAAACCATGATTATCTCCAGTTTGACATGTGCACACTAAATATCTTCTGTCCAATGTTATGCAACGCTTTCTAAGGTTACCTGAAGGATGGTCTATCCAGGTTCCTCTAATGAGAAAATTCCGAATTCCAATGGGAAGCAAAGTCTATTAAAAATTTGTAGATGTCCAACGTGTTCCGAGATCTTGCTTTGAAAAGTCGAGAAGATATCGGCAAATGAGAACTGACAGTATGTTACTTTGGTCTGACAATCACTGTAGTAACCTACAACAGGCCTTGAATATCAGCTGCCTTATTGTTTCTGCACAAAGTAAAAAAAAATAGCGTGTAGTTCATGGAGCTCCTCACCATGAAATATCTGCCAACATCAATAAAGTCTCTGGAGGAAATGGTGCCTGGAAGGACACTATATTACTTTGCTTCTCTTTGGCACCTGCAAACCCAGAATTATGTATTGGAAATCACATTTGAACATCCGTCTCTCTGTGCAAATCTGGATTTTTGTCCCACTCAAGCAAGGCAAATGCATCAAAACAAGCGAGTTTGCAGCGAGTTTGATACCCAGTGCGGTATAATTTATTTCGTAGTTTACAAATTCTATATGGATGTGGATATATGGATGCCTTGAAGTGCCACAGAAGAAAGAAGAGCAAAGGAGATGAGAAGACCCCAGAAGCAGCAAATATGAAGTTGGAACGTCAACCTTGAGCTTTCAGGCCTCTTCTGATTCATAGATTGGTTTTATTTATTTACCTGGGTTTCTTAATAATGCATGCATAACTTACGGCCCAATCCCAACTGAATCCCTGTGCGGCGGTGCTGGCAAAAGAGCCTAGCTGCAGCTATGCTGCATGCCATTGGGGATTTTCAGCTGCGGGGGGTCTCCTCAGAGTAAGCCCCAACAGCTTCTGGGGGTCAACTCAGACCTGCGCCAGCTATATCCCTGGTGCAAGTTTGAGTTGATGCGTGCATGTAGATCAGGACTGGGAAGGGGGTTTAGGATATGGCTCATGCTGGCCTCTCTGACTCCAAGAGTGGTCCAAACATACTTTATGGTGTCCCTTGTGCTGGCCCAGTGATGTCATTGAGGGGGAACGGACCAGAACGGGCGTTCCGGATCCTAACGGGCTCTGTGCCTGTTCCGGGTTCCCGACAAGTGCCAATCAAAAGTGAGTTCCTGTTCCTAAATCATTTGAATGACACCACTGTGCTGGCCTAACTCAAAGGCTGGGACTGCACTCTAAGTTTTGCAAGCAGCCTCTCCTCTTCCTCTTCAGAGCCATTTGTAGCCAACTTGGCCTCCATTTTGCTCCAGCTGCTGGGAATGCCTCTGAAGAGGAGGGGGAGCGGCCGCTCGCAAAAGGCAGTGCTGTGACCCCCCCTTCCAGGTATGCCTCTGGCCTTGCGCACTGACCTCCCACTGTAATTGGCAGCTGCTTGAGAGGCTGACGGGAAAGTGCCAATGTGACAACATTCATCATATAAATGTATTTTCTGGAGCACGTTTGCATTCTGAGGTTGGGGCTAGACGCGATTGCCAAGGTGGTAAGGCATCTGAAGTAGACCACTGTAATCCAGATCTATCTTTACACCGGATGATATCATCTTCTGCAATGCCAGAGATTTACAAGTCAATCCCTACCTTTCGGGGTAAAAGTGAACGAGATTAGTCAGAAAACGCACGATCCGTGTAACCCAATCTGACAAGGTAATCTCATTAAGAGTCAGACATGAAATGGATGTTTTCAACCCCAATCTAATTAGTCCCCATTACAGGGCTCTTTTGAGTGTATTATTAATTCAAAGCAAACTTCTACACTTTCAATGAGCCAGAGAGAGTGCATTTTAGCAGTCTGTTAACAATGAATACTTTTCAGGGAAACAGCAATATAAAAGAGGACAATTTACGGCGTGCTTTAAACCATCAAAGTCTTAGACAAGTATATTAACTATTCCCCCCCCTTTTTTAAAAAAATAAGAGGCTTTGATGCTATTTTTAACCGGCGTTCTCTTTCATTTGCAAATTGTGCGATGTAAACGGACACAAGTTGCATCTCTGGCTGCGGAACGTCTCCGAGTCATTTGCGGCTGTTTCGTGAAATTGGTATTGATAGGGCAAGTCCTTGAGTTCTGCATGAAACAATTCAAACACTTCAAACAATTCAGCATATATACATTTGCATATATGCTGGGAAATTTAAGTTACGCAGGTAGGAACAATGCTGCAAATTACTTCCATTGGCCTAATTGTATTCCAGTCAGTGTAGTCTGGCTGCAAGAGCTGGTCTCTCCACCCCAAGCTGTCTTTAAAAGGTGGGGGTGCTAATTGTATCTGCTTTCCAACACAGTAGAACAGATGTACCCCGGTATCCACTTTACTTTGTCCATATCCCAGCCCTGCCTTATGGCGACTCCCCTGTTCTGAATGTCTAATATCACACTATGTCATGTCCACTCTTCCATTCCACCTAAATGGCAACTGCTCTTAACGGCAGAGAAATGCATATAGTTCTCTTGATTTGATGCTGCTAAGCAGAGGTGTAATTTAGGCAGGGCCTAAAGGGCACGTGACCTGGGCACTATGCCCAGGGAGGGTGCATGACTGACTCCAGGCTCTGCTCAGTTCTCTCCGAGTTCTCCCCAGAGGGCAGGTTGCTGCTGCTGGCTTTGTGCGCACCACCCTCTGGGGAGAATCCAATAGTGATGTCAAGGTGTCCCACGGCATCAAGATGTCCCACGGCATCGTGACTTCATTGCCCCAGGTGCCGGGGTGAAGCGTTACACCTCTGGTGCTAAGACATAGTTAATTGAAGATGTAGCAGGACCAAATGATGGAAAGGGCAAGATCGAGACAGAAGGGTGGATACCATCAGCGTGTAGTCAGAATGACTTCTATATGTTGCTGTCGGTTCGGTCAGGCAGGGGGTGCCTGCCCCCGTGGTAGTCGACATTAGGGCATTGCGAGAGGTAACACTAGAGTGGAGACCAGGTGTCTCGGTCTGTTGGGGGATCCAGTAGCAAGGATAGGCAAGGAGATAGGCAAGGAGGCCTATCAAAGATAGGCAAGGGGGAGGGGCTTCCTTCATCCACTGGTCCTCCTCCCTTCCAGCAGCCTTGCTAGGGTTCACTGGCTGGCCAGCATCTTGCCTGCTAGCCAGCCTCCTCCAGACTGCCCTCATCACCAGCTTGCCCAGGGGTTATAGAGAGCTTCCCTGCCCCCTTGCTCCACCTCTTCCTCCCAGCCAGGCTGCACAAGCCTAGGCTGACAACCCTCCAGGTCCTTGATCCTGCAAGTACTTACTACCCTCCCAGACAGCTGCTGACAGAGGCTCCCTTTCTCTTGCTCCAGGCACCAGTAGGCTGGGCAGACTTCTCCCTTGATTGCAACAGGACTGGCCTGACTGTGGTCGAGGGGAAAGGGGCGGGGCGTCTGCCCTTGCTGCTATCAGCTGTGATGGTGCCTGGTGCTTCGATGCTGGGCCTGCCGCCCCTGCCTCCATCCTTTCAGCCTTTGAAGCCTGCCCTGGCCACCCAATAGAGCAGAGAGGCTGCCATCCCCATGGGAAAGCCTGCTGGCCAGGATCCTGGCCGCATCGGGCATGCCAGGGGAGCAGAGCCCAAGACCAGATCCCGGACAACTGCATCATCATCATCATCATCATCATCATCATCATCATCATCATCATCATACTTGGATTTATATACCGCCTTTCTTAGGTCACCAGATTTCTCTAATGAGTATAACTCAAGGCAGTTTACATAGGCAGACTTTATTCAGAAACCCGAAGGTTTTTACAATTTTTACAGAAATATTCTATCTTTCGAGAACTACACACATACAGATCGATCTTTCTGGATGTAGTCTTTCTATCTGGCCACCCGTTTGTCTTCTTGCTGGCTGATAACGGCTTCCCTGCTCCCACCAGAGAAGCCGCTGAACTTTGACACAACTCCCCCTCGCACAAGGCAGCCAAAGCTCAGCTGTTAATCAGCCGCAATTAACAAGGTCTGCCACTCACAGAGACTTCCGGTAGTCCCGAACTGGCGACCTTCAGATCTTCAGCTCTTATCTTCAGGCAAACGGAGGCATTAACCCTCTCGACTAAATCTTCTGCCCGTAATAACACAGCTTTACTTTGATAACGCTGCTGCCAGGTAGCATCATGACAATGCTACCAGGGCTTTGCCTTCTATGCAGAATTGTGCAAGCTTTAGTCATGGCACCAAACAATGCCACATTCAGCCTTCGTGCCCTCAGTTATCAAAGTCTATAAGAAAGAGAAACTTGCTCACAATAAATCCTCTTCATTGATCAATGACTCAGGAGACAGTTTTGATCATTGAGGAAAACAGTATTTTTGATCAATCAAAGGCCAGGTTGAAACTTCAAGATATTCCAATAGGAAGCAGTTGCATTTTTTTTTTTTTTTACACATTAAAAGATCCTTGTCGTTTGCAAATGGGTAGTGCATTTGGGGAAGAATGCTTAGAAGTGAAAAATATACCTGCCGGTTCATCATCTTTTTTTTTTTAACTTTGTAGTTCAGCAGTCACAAAAATACAAAAGGATGAGAAAGAAGGAGATGCCCGACAGTGATTTGAAGCCGTTTTAATGGCTGGAACATGCAATGTTATTTCTCCTACTTACATACAGGAGACAAAGGAATATAATGAGCAGAGGATGCTCTTATAGCTGCAGAGAAAAAGCTTCATTGCTGTCTGTTTAACAAAGTACAGGCGGGGACGCAGTATCCGTGGATACTGTATCCATGGTTTCAATTATCCATGGATCCAGGAGGTGTGCCCCCCCCCACATACCTATTAACGTGATTGCAAGACGTACCTTTGTGAAAATGTGCTTGCTTTACTGGGGTGCTATAAGCTGGCAACCCAAACTCTTCAAAAGATGCAATTGAGAGCACAATCCTAACCTGGAGTTAGGCCGGCATAGTAGGGCAAGCAAAGTTTGGCCGGCAAAAGAGACATCGAAAAGTATGTTTGGACCACTCTTGGAGTCAGAGCGGCCAGCACACAGACATGCATCATCCTCTCTGACTCCAAGAGTGGTCCAAACGCGCTTTATGGTAGTCCTTGTGCCGGCCAAGCTTTGCTGGCCTCACTGTGCCAGCCACTCCAGGTTAGAAGTTATTAATTAAGAGGAAGAGGAAATTAATTGCTCTGGCAGCAAGTGCGAGGGGCTACTACACGGCACATGGCAGTGTGCTGCACTTACTAGGTCGCCACCCTCTGACTACACAACTGAGTCTGCATTATTATCCTTCTATTGCAGGTGGGGAAGACTGAGATGCAGTAGCTTCTCTGGGCCTCAGAACACTCTCTGCACCCAACCAGAGCTTAGCTCTGGCCAGATTTGGAGGCTTTAAAGGGGCCCCCAAACCTGCGGATTTCAGTATCCATGGGGGTTCCTGGAACAACAACAACAACAACAACAATAATGTTTATATAGCGCCTTTCCTTGGTCATTAGATTGCTCCTCTGACTTTAATTCAAGGCGGTTTACATAGGCAGGCTTTATTTCTCCAAACCCGCAAGGGTTTTTTACAAATTACAAAGAAGTTCTATCTTTCAAGAACTACGACAACATACAGATGGAACTTTCGTGGTTTAGTCCTTCTTTCTGGCCGCACAATTGCCTTCCTGCTGGCTGATAAACGGCTTCTCTGCTCTCACCAAAGAAACAGCTGGCCCAGCACAACTCCTCTCTCACAGGCAGCTGGAGACAGATCTTATCAGTCGCACTTCTCAAGGTCTGCCGCTCAAGGAGACTTCCAGTGTTGTTGAACTGGCGACCTTCGGATCTTATCTTCGGGCAAATGGAGGACTTAACCCTCTCGACTAAACCTCCTGCCCAACAGATAACATGGATAACACGGATGGCACAGGTCCACTGTACATAATGTTGTGACTTTGTATATATAATAATGCTGGTAAATATTTGAAAAATTAAAGGATCACAGCTGCACCCAGGATCACCCTGCTGTCACTGTGATCTTTGGGCAGCCTCTCAGACACCCCCCATGACCTGTCACCCAGGGATTGTGCCCCCCCAGTCACCACTTTGTATGCCACTGGTGTGACTTTCTGTACCCCATCCTGGTATGGTTGGAAATCATTGCTTTTAGACATGCTTGAGCTAGGTCACTTTATGACTGTCTAAAGATCATTCAACAAAGGTTCGCATGGTCAAAGCTACAGTTTTCCCAGTAGCAATGTATGGCTGTGAGAGCTGGACCATAAGAAAGGCAGAGCGCCGAAGAATAGATGCTTTTGAATTATGGTGGTGGAGAAGACTCTTGAGAGTCCCCTGGACTGCAAGGAGATCCAATCGGTCAATCCCACAGGAAGTCAAGCCTGATTGCTCCCTGGAAGGACAAATCCTGAAGCTGAAGCTCAAAGACTTTGGCCACCTGATGAGAAGAGAGGACTCTTTAGAAAAGACCCTCCTGCTGGGAAAGATGGAAGGCCAAAGGAGAAGAGGGCGGCAGAGGATGAGATGGTTAGATAGTGTCACCGAAGCGATGAACATGAAATTGGGTGAACTCCGGAAGCTAGTGGAGGACAGGGAGGCCTGGCGTGCTGGGGTCCATGGGGTCGTGAGGAGTCGGACATGACTTAGCGACTGAACAACAACAACAAAGGTCACTGCTGTTTGTGCACTGCCGGGACAACTAACAGTGACAAGCGCCTGGCCACCCAGTGACAGTGTAGGAGTGTTCAGGTGACATTCACATCCCGAACATCACATCTAACAGCTTCATCGGTCCGGAATCACAATGGGCAGGTCAGCAGCCCGCAATTTCAGTTAACTGCCAGTGAAGTTCCTCTGCTTATTTCGCTTCCTCCCACCTTGCCAAAGACTTATATTAGGGAATAAATAGGCTTCTGCCATAATGAATGATCCTGGTGTTTCAAAGTCGCGCTTCAAACGAACAGGGACGCGGCGGGATATCAAAGCAAGACTATGAGAAGTCCCATGCTCTCAAGGGAGATCGCTCAATCCGAGGCATCCTTTAGGTAAAGCCAGGCATCTTTGATAGCTCTCCATCTTTGATCAAATACACCTATTGATCCTTAGCATGAAAGTTCAATAAAGGCTATCAGTGTAAGGAAAGGAGTACAATAAAACCTTCAGTCTTTTTTTTAACTCAGCTGAAGCATTTCATCTTGACATTTGTTAAACATATCAGCGGATTGCTTAAAATAAGACTTTTTTTAAAGCTTGCTGGGAAAGGAAAGCAGGCATTAAAAATTCAACTTTTTAAATACTTGGGAGCTTTTTATGCCAAGTTCTTTTCATTAATCTCATTGCACAGCCTGGTATTATTATCCAATTCCATTTGGAGCAAGATTGTGCGCCTTAAACGTGTATTAAATATATACCCTTGACTGCTTTCTTACGCATTTTTCCCCCCTCGCTCGCTAATCTTCTGTACATTTCACACATTTTGTCGAAATATCTTTATTACTCTGATCTGGGATTGCTGTTGCAAGGAAAAAAGACACTTGGAAAAAAAAATGACTAGCATAGGGGTGATTTAAAGCCTGTGCAAATTTAAAACCCTGCATTTCCTAGTGCTGAAGCCACAAGAGAAACAACCCAAATAGAAACAAAGCAAAAATATCAAGAGAGCACTCTACGGTTCCTACTCTCACTGGGGACTGGGATTTCCGGTGTCTACACTGACTGTGAGCTAATTACAACCTCCCTCGCGGAAAGGGTACAGGCACTAGGGCGCAATCCTAACCTGGAGTTAGGCCGGCATAGTTAGGTCAGCACAGTTCAGCTGGCACAAGGGCCACCATAAAGTACGTTTGGACCATTCTCGGATTCAGAGAGGATAGTGCACATCTGTGTGCCGGCCTCTCTAACTCCAGGAGTGGTCCAAACATACTGTACTGTGTCCCTTGCATTGGCCAAACGTTGCTGGCCTAACGGTGACGGCCTAAGTACAGGTTAAGATTGCGCCCTAAGACTGCTATTTGGGGGTGATGCTTTTATCCGTACTTCTTTCTTGAGGAAGTGGGGTTCTTGAGGAACACAGCATCTGTAACGATTGCTTTGTAGTTCTTCTTTTGGGTATCCTGAGATGTTACGGCTCCCCCCCAGAGGCGTTTCTACAGGGATGGCAAAGCTCTAAGTTTTGCAAGGAGCCTTATCCTGTCACGTAAATCCCGCCTCTCCCTTGCTGCTGTAGCCAGTAAGCAGCGCCAAGATGTTGCTGTTCCCTGTGAGGATTGGCTAAAACGGTGCAGGAGAGGAGTGATGTCCACTGCAAGGTGAGGCTTCTTGCAAAACATAGAGCGTTGCCCTCCCTGTAGAAACGCCACTGGCTCCCCCAACCCCACTTTAAGGAATAGACAGGAAGCTTTACACACATTTTCACTCCTCTGACAGTAGTACTTTGCAGTACTTTGAGAGGAGGCGAAGATGAATGAGGCACATTGCACATGGATCCAGATACCTAATTCTGCTGTCATGTGACAGATGGCTTGGCATCTTGGACCTTTGGCATTCTCACCTATACTCTGCCCACTAATCTATTACCCGTGTCAAACCACAAAGAAGCTGTCAAAGAGCTGCCGTGTTTAAAAAGCCAAGAACGAAGGGATTTTGTCTCCTTTGGGTTCCATAAAATCAAGGAACAGCTATTGTTACAGCTTGAAACTTAGGCTTCCCCCCCCTTTTATATTAGCTACAGAAGACTTAAATACTCACAGTCTCCCAAAGGTTAGAGGTCCATGGAGTTAGATTTGCAACGACCAACATAATCAATCAATGTAAACAGTGTTCTTTCAGCCGGTGAAAGAACTTGAAATTCTTGGTCTCAGAACTCCTTCAGATATTACAGATTCATATATGAGTAGGAAAACATGCAGTCCAACCTTGTTACTGAGGCGGCACATCTTTTATTGATCTGTACATGCAATCCAGACAAGCGGGCTTAATATTCTTGGGTTGAGACCCAAAATGGCGTAACGGTCATGACTCATTGCCCCATCATTGGTGACAACTCCTGGGGAACTGGACGACCCAGTCACTTCAATGACTGAGACAAGTAGTTCAAAACCGAGAAGAAGTCCTGATTGGAAGCCCTGATTTGCGGCTCAGTCATTACACCATACCAGCTTCAATCAATCAATCAATCAATCAATCAAAAATCTTTAATTGGCATACAGAATAATAATACACACATAGTTAAGTTAAAACTATGCTAACTGGGGAAGAGGCACTTTTTCAAGTGGTGTCCTCTTATATCTAGCAGGGGGAGAGCAATTGTCCCTCTTCACCCCAGCACAGTGTCTTTCTCGTGGCTGTTGCTGGTGGTGTTCTCCATTCTTTTAGATTGTGAGCCCTTTTGGGACAGGGAGCCATTTAACTTTAATGTTGTTATTTGCCTGTAAACCGCTTTGTGAACTTGTGTTGAAAAGCGATATATAAATACTAGTGATTGATTGATTGATTGATTGATTGATTGATTGATTGATTGATTAAAACAGCTAAAACTATAATCCCCATATATACTTCAAATAATATGAAAATTCTCAGATTTATGTCTGAATAAATTAACTTTTACAATTTGAGCTATATACACTGCCAATTGATTAACAAAGTTGTTGCAGTTTCACACCACACACTCCAGAACTGGTTGAAACTGGCAT
>JAJKFI010036038.1:0-20835 GCA_029204185.1 Lerista edwardsae
TATATATATATATATATATATATATATATATATATAACAGAAGTTAGATTATGACCATGCCTCATTTAATGTAATTAAATGATGCATTGTCAGGTAATAACGTAATAATTCCATTGTGTTAATTCATGTATATTAAATTAATTTATTAATATAATTGGTATAATTACGTTTACGTCTAATTTAATTGCATTTCTTAGTTGCAGTGTAATAATTCAATGTAATTTTTAAAAAGGGGGACTTACGTGTGGACTTATGGCTGAGCTGCTGGTACTGCCTGAAGCTAAGTAGAATAATCTGTGGTCTTGCTTTTGGATGGGAGACAGACTGTCAGGCTCTGATAAGCCGCAGTACCTGTTCTGGCAGGATGGAGGTGCTGATTAGTCACAGCAAGTGAGAGCTGCGGGGGAGTGTGTGAGAAAGCCAGCAGGCAAAAGAATGGAGTATAACCGTCTTCCTTGGTTTAGAGTAAAAGTCCATCTAGCTCAGTCCTATAATCAGGCAGGGTTCTTTCCTCACCCTATCTAGAGGCAGCAGGGCTTGAACATGGGGCCATAGGTGCTCTACTGCTAAGCGACAGCCTTGTCTTTGTCCTGCCGATTAACCTTATTACATTTGTCCTCCTACTCTACAACCATGTTCAAAGATGTTCTTACCAAATAGGAGTTTAGGGAGCAAACCTTGGCTAATGTGCGGGCGTGCGTCTTGCAAAGCTTTCTCTTCTGGCAAGCCTGATCATTACACAAGCAACATCAGGCGTGGGATAGCAGGGCAACTGCTTTATTAGCTGGGTGACTGCCCATCCACTTAATATGTTAAAAAGACCCGTGACCCGTATCCCTAAGGCAAGGCGAGAGCAGATTAGGAAATGTATATTACCTCATTAATTTAAAGAGAACCATTTGGAAAGCTTACAAGAGTTGTTGAAGGCACAATATCCTGAGTAGGCATTAAAAGAAGTTTTGCGGAATTTTTTTTTTCCTTCTGACTCAGCAGCATTGGGTTCCTTCTCTTCCCCCCCCCACATCTGTTAAGACATACAACGGTGCCTGCTGATCTAGCAACAGGGAAACTCAGGTCTGGTCCAGACAATTACTTGGTAGAAAATGAAACTCCCAGTGTGGGCAAGTCAGCGCATGTCCTCCTTCCCCAGTAATCATGATTCATGTACTCCAAAATGAGGACCCATGCTCAGGTAGCCCTGTTTATTAGAAAGGAAAAAATGAACCTACCAGACATGTAGGCCTGCCTACCAGATTGTGGCCTGCCTGCTGCCGGTCATCAAGGCCACCCTAAAGAGCTGCAGGGCCCAATTGGAAACACATTTTTTGTGGATTCTCAACTTGGCTGTTGCCATCAAACCAAAGTGCAGCCATCTTGAGTCTTTGGCTTCAAGTCTCTTGCCTAAAGTTGCTGAAGTATGTAACTTTCTCTCTCTTTGCTCTCATTGGGCAGAAGATTTAGCCGAGAGGGTTAATGCCTCCGTTTGCCCGAAGATAACAGCTGAAGATCTGAAGGTCGTGAGCTCGGGACTACCGAAGTCTCTGTGAACAGCAGACCTTGCAAACTGCGGCTGATTAAAAGCTGAGTTCCAGCTGCCTCGTGGGAGGAGGAGTGTGCTGAAGTCAGCTGCGTCTCTGGTGGGAGCAGGGAAGCCTCTTATCAGCCAGCAGAAGACAGATGGGTGGCGAAGAAAGAAGGCTAAATCCAGACAGAAAGATCTGTATGAGTGTTGTTCTTGAAAGATAGAGCATTTCTGTACATTGTAAAAACCTTCGAGTTTGTGAATAAAAGTCTGCCTATGTAAACCGCCCTGAGTTACAGTCATTAGAGAAATCTAGTGATCTTAAAAAAGGTGGTATATAAAAACATGTGTTGTTGTTGTTGTTGTTGTTGTTTTCACTCACTCGCCCCCGCCTGCAACCTTCTTCATCCAGTACAGCTAGCTCTGCACAATAGATAGGGAACTGGCTAAAGCCAGCAGAGCTTCCTCCCTTATCGGAATGGCCACAGCGTATTCTCAAGGCCCAATTGACACAGGGCTTCTCAGGTCCCAGCCCCTGCGTAGTAATTTTCCACCAAGCAGCAGCTTGGGGGGAAAGGGATATAAAAATGGTTTGGAATTGTATGACTTTGCTCTTCTTCTCTGCTTGCTGAGTGGAGCAGGGAGATTGGCCCACCTGTGCAGGTGTAATAAAGATGATCCTCATACTCTCTCGTTTGGTTGTTTGCCTTTTTACATTTTTCCCTCCGTGATGAGAACAATTTTGTGCCCTTTTTCAGCAACACAGCCAAGGTCTGTAGCATCATAAGCTGCAATCTTATCCACACTTACCTGGGAGAAATCCCCATTGACTATATTGTGTCTTACTTCTGAGTAGATATGCATAGGCTTGAGCTCTCAGAGATCTAGGTAAAATGTGTTGTAGACTTTGGGCCCAATCCTATCCAATGTTCTGGTGCCAATGCAACTGCAATGAGATAAGCAAATAAATGCTCCCTTATCTTGATGAGGCCTCCCTGACTTCCCCACCACCACAGAATGCAACACTGAAAGAGCTGCATCAGGGCTGGACAGTTGGTTAGGATTGGGCCCCTAATCTCTCTATGGTAGAACAGAAGGCCATTGAAATGTGCACTTAAAAAGTGTGCATATGCACAGTATGGGATGTGATTTAATGGACCAAATGAATCTAGGCACATTTTAATATTCAATGGCTGCTTTCTATAAAACCTACAATGTGGTGTTAGGTGTATTGGACGAGATTAATGGTCCAATCCTATCCAACTTCCCAGCACTGATGCAGCTGCAATGCAGCCCCGTGGTAAGGGAACAAACATTCCTTTGCCTTGTGCAGTGGCATCTCTATAGGGAGGGCAGAGCTCTAAATTTTGCAAGAAGCCTCACCTAGCAGTGGAAATCACTCCTTTCCTGCACCATTTTAGCCAATCCTCACAGGGAAAAGCAACATCTTGGCATTGCTTACTGGCTACAGCAGCAAGGGAGAGGAGGGATTTACATGACAGGGTAAGGCTTCTTGCAACACTTAGAGCTAACTGGCCTTGAGGAAGGTTTCATGATTTCCCACCACCCAACAGCAAGTTGCAGTGCATGCCCTGTTGGCACAGCTATATCAGCACTGGAAAGATGGATAGGATTGGGCCCTAGAGTAGATTATCCTAGCTTGGGGGGCCCTTATGCATAAGACCTAACTAAGGGCGCAATCCTAAACTGAACTAGTCCTGCATAAGCTACGCCAGCAAAGTTTGGCCAGCACAGAGGACACCGTGAAGTGTGTTTGGACCACTCTCGGAGTCACAGAAGCCAGCACACAAGCATGTGCCATCCTCCCTGACTCTGAGAGTGGTCCAAACACACTTTACAATGTCCCTTGTGCTGACCAAACTTTGCTGGCCTAACTGTGCCAGCCTAACTCCAGGTTAGGATTGCGCTCTAATTAGTTTAGAGGTCGTCCTGCTCGTAACCTCCTACTTCTATGTTGGTTTCAAACCCAGAACTTGAGCAAATGCAGGAGATCTTTGTGATCTACCATACTTGCTTTGTGAACCTTCTTAACTTGACTGCTTCGGCCTCTGATCCGAATTACTCCCAACATGCTAAACCTACTTTTAAAGGTCAGTTCAGACTTAAAATACCTTGTGAACTAGCCCATGTTTTTTTTTTTTTTTTAAAGTGCAAGACAGAAAGTCAAATCAATATACAGGGTAGATAGGGGATGCTGACAAAGAACATTTATAGTCCCAGATCTGAAGTCATATACATGGAGCAGTAAAACCCATTAGCTGTATTTTACAAATAGCTAAAAAGCAAAAAAAAAAAAAAAATTCCTGTAAACCTTTCCCCCAGAGACACATTCTAAATATGGTTTGACACAACATAGAAAAAAAATTAAACGGAAAGAAACACACACACACTCCACCAAGCTAAAGAAAATGTGTCTACTAGAATGTTTTTTTCCTCTCAATCTATTTTGAAAACTTCTGCTGGAGCATCACCAACACTGTCAAGGAACGATGGCTTCCTAGTGAGAAAATGGGAAAGTCTGGGGGGGGGGGTTACTTGTGGTGGGGAGGGAGGATGAAACATTGGAATACCTTCATCTCTGCATGTTGATCTATATTCTACAGAAGCTGGGAAGTAATTTATACCCACTGGAAGGCCTCTTAAGATTGTCAACAAGTGAAAGTGAGGATTAGGCTCTTTTGTGTTTACTATTGTCCCCTGCAGTATAGCTGCAATTTGGAACATAGCTGGAGTGCTGGCAGGAGGAGGAGCATTTGAAAGCGCAGTTGAGGAACTGGGATTTAAATCACTGGAACTGCTCAAACTGGGATTGATCGCTACCAGATATTCCTGGGGAAAGCTCTGCTACTGCAGCTGGTGATCATAATTGTGACCCTGGTAATTATTTTAATCAGGGCTATTATTAAATCGTTGTTGAGCCCCAGAGCTGGTTCAAGACCTTTTGGCATCTAAAGTGGTGAGTCAAATGCCATTGCCTTCACTGCCAGAGCGCCCCCTGCTGTCTTGTTGGTGGATCTGGCCTGGGAGGGGAGAGAGAGGATACTGCATGCACAGCTGCCCCAAACCTGCTCTTTCCTGGGCCTGATCCAGCCATCCCTGACCCACCCTTATTTTTTTTTGCCCAGCGGGTCATTAATCTGTGGAACTCCTTGCCACAGGAGGTGGTGATGGCACCTGGCCTAGATGCCTTTAAAAGGGGACTGGGCAGATTTCTCGAGGCAAAGTCCATTGCAGGCTACAGGCCACGATGGTTAGGGCAAACTCCTTACTTTAGAGTTAGGCTACTTCGGAGTGCCAGATGCAGGGGAGTGGCAACAAGATGCATGTATCTAGTGGTCTTGTGTGTTCCCTGAGGCATATGGTGGGCTACTGTGAGATGGAGGAAGTTGGATTAGATGGGCCTTTGGCCTGATCCAGTGGGGCTCTTCTTATGTTCTTATACCAGCCTGACATAGCTGTGCCAATGGGGCATGTGTTGCATCCTGCAGTTGTGGGGCAGTCATGGAAGCCTCCTAATGATAAGGGGATGTTTGTTCCCTTATTTTGGAGCTGCATTGCCCTCACCCTGGTGATGGAAAGTTGATTAGGATTGCACCCCCATTCTCCTAGAGCAGTAACAGATTTTGCTGCCCATTTTGGAAGTGAGTTGCATTTTATTCCAAAACTCCATCCAGATTGGAAACAATTTCTAAGACAGAACTTTTCAATCCTGTTCTCAAGTAGCAATACAGCATCCGGCATTTCAAAAAAACCTTAGGTGAGAAGTTGAAAATTAGCAAAGCAGAATGCAGGTCATGGAACAATCATGGAAATGGAAAGAGGGGGAAATCTGCATAAAGTAAACACTGGGTTGATATCTTCTTTTTTAAGAACAATAAATTCCTGCCTGCCCCTTTCTTCCAGAAAACACTTGTCATCTGGCTATTTTTAAAACTTTGCTCGAGTATGAAAAATGAAAATATTAAATTGAACGTGGCACGGAGACGCAGTCTAGCAACAGCTTAGGAAGCTAAAACAACAGATGGGCAGCCTGGTCTAAACCAGCACTTGAGCCAGCGTCTGTGCAGGCTCCCAAATGACACAAACATGCAGACAGGCATGTTTGCACTGCCTCGGGAATGGCTGCATCGGCATGGAGGCCCACACTGGCCTTCTAGGGCTGGAACAGCCCCCGTCAGGTGAAGGAGGTACGTTTTTGCTGGATGGTGCGGGGGGGGGAGTGGCAGGAGGGCATTCCGGGATGGAGACGGGACATTTTTGGGTGGGAGAGGGCACAACTAGGGGAGGGCTGGGCCAGGGAGCTGGTGGCTTTGGCAGCAGCAGTGCGTGCCATGTCCTAACCCCCTCTATAGGGTCTGGCAGCCTTTCACGAGATATTCTGATTTGTGCTAGCTAAATAGCCAGTGCAGATCCGAGTACCCCCATAGAGCAGGCTGGGACTTGACATGGGGTCAGAGGAAAAATATCCCCTTACCCCAAGGTGACCTCCAACCTGCTCCTAACCCCTGGCGTAGCTAATGAATGGGCGGCCCAGTGCAGAGGGCAAAACGATGCCCCGGGCCGGAAGTGACGTCACAACGGAAAGTAACAACACAGTTGTATTTTCATTTTCTTGGTTTTTTGGCCATAACATTTGCTAGAATAAAGATATCACACTCCAATTTCTTTCATTGCATTCTGCATTAAATTCCACGATGATTGGTATAGAACATGATGGTATTATTCGTACATACCAAGGTTTTCACAATTTTGGCCACTCGTGTCAAGCTCAGTTTGTTGCCCCCCTAAAGCCTGTTGCACCCCCTACACTTCTTTAGCTATGCCCCTGCTCCTCACCTGTGGTAGATACAGTGCAGGCCCCTGGGGCCTGGCTGTACCAGAGCAAGCCAGGATTGCACCCTAAGTAGCAGCAACAAATGAGAGCCAATTGTCCTAAGGCCTTGCAAAAATAAGGGGTCCCTATTACATGAACTAAAAGGGAGATGGCATGCTCAGGGTTAAGAATATAAGAAGAGCCCTGCTGGATCAGGCCAACAGAACCATCTAGTCCAGCTTCCTGTATCTCACAGTGGCCCACCAGATCCCTCAGGGAACACACAAGACAAGCAGATGTCTGCATTCTATTGTCACTCCTTTGTATTGGGCATTCTGAGGTAATTTCTGAGGTAAAATTCTGAGCTAAATATGAGGTAAATAAAACAGAATTTGCTATCCTCTCTGTGGGGAGGGAGCTATAAAAACTTGGTACCAAATGTGGGCCTTAAGAACATAAGAAGAGCCCCACTGAATCAGGCCAACAGAACCATCTAGTCCAGCTTCCTGTATCTCACAATGGCCCACCAGATGCCCCAGGGAGCACACAAGAAAACAGGCTGCCTGCATCCCATTGCCACTGGTATTCCCTTGTACCTGGTATACTTAGGTAAATTCTGAGGGAAACATGAAGTTTTAAAAAACAGAATTTTCTATCACGTCTGTGGGGAGGGAGCTATAATGACTTTTGGCCCAACCTGGGCCTTCAGAAGAGCCTGACTGGATCAGGCCAAAGGCCCATCTAGTCCAGCTTCCTGTATCTCACAGTGGCCCACCAGATGCCTCAGGAAGCACACAAGACAACAAGATGCCTGCATCCTGTTGCCATTCCCCTGCATCTGGCATTCTGAATTGAGAATTCTAATATATAGGGCAGTCAAAAAATAAAATAAAATAAAAGAAGATATAAAGGTGCATTAAACTGCAGTACAGACATTCTCCATTCCATTTTACTTTTTCTTGTTCTTTCATCCTTCCAACATTACACTTTTTTTAAAACTTAAAAGTAGTATATCAAATTGCTAAAATGCATGATAGCATAGATGACGCTATCAAACAATTTCCTTGTCGGTAAGTGCGACATAAAAGGATTTAATGGACAACGCTGTACCGTTAGTGAGAAAGAGAAAAGCCTCCTCAGCCCAGCGCATGTTAGTTATTTATATGTGTTAAGCATCTACCTAATTCACGGTTATTGCTAAAGTGCCTTTCAGAATACCGGCTTACCTTCACTTTAAATGTAAGTGGCTGAGTGTTCGTTAAAGAAAAATCCCCAGATGTATGGTTAATTGTATGCTTGTCCAATGTTTGACTGTGTGGGCTATGGATAAGATGCCTACTAAAATCAGTATACATGTAAGCAATACAGTGTATGCTGTCTGTATGTGCATATTGTTGCAGTTCACATTACATGCTGCTTGCCCATAAAAATGTACAAATAAAAGGGATTGGCAGGAGAGTCAGAACACATTGGATAAAATACAGGCGTGCCCTGGTATCCACTGATTCAGTATCCACCGTTACCATGGATACCGGAACACCTATTAAAAAGATAGAGGAGCATTAAACAATTTTTTTTTACCTTGTTGCAGCAAAATAACTGATATTCCTGTCTTAAAAAAGGTGAGTCATGACCCACCACTCTGGGCAGCCGTGCCCTATATTCAGTGGTGGGATTCAAATAAATTAACAACCGGTTCTATGTCCTTCAGGGCCATCCGCTGCCTTTCTTCCCTCTCCCAACCTAAAATTAGCAACAGGTTCTGCAGAATAGGTGAGAACTGGCTGAATTTCACCACTGCCTATATAATATTCCTTTAAGGGGCAGAGAGAGAGGGAAGGCAGCAATGCGACCCCTAGGATCACACTGCAGCCCTGGGCAAAGGGTCTGTTTTTGCATTTACCCCTTGCAGAGCTGGCCTCCTGGGTATGTGGGGAGCCCTGGGGACACCCTCATAGGGCTTCCAAAACCTTACAATATGTGAAAAATGCGATTGCGACCCACTTCTGGTTTTCAATTGCAAAAACCGGAAGTGGTCGCATTGCCCCGCCCACCAGCTGCCTAGCCAATCTAGCCCACCAATCTCTTCTCCCCACTTCCTTTTATATGCCCCTTTTCAACATGGCTCCCAATCTTAACGGCAACAGAAGGGAAACACCAGTAAACAATCTCTGGAAAAAGACACTATGCTGGGAAAAATAGGAACAGCTGCTCTCCCTCTGCTAATTATAGGAGGACCATCACTTTAAAAAAAAAATCTCTTTGCCCACTTAGCATGGGATTGTGATCAGTATGGGGCTTACCCCTTGCTGAGAGTCTCTACCATGGTAGATCCGTAAATAAGTCATTTGGGCTCCTTGATCGATGGAGCACAACTTTCAGTATTCCTCTCCTATCGGAAAGCAGAGCTCTGTGAATTCCCCGGTGAAGAACAGAACTATTCTCTCTGAATACTGTATCCATTGTCTTTTAGTATTCTCCTTCTAGCACAAAAGTGCCCATTAACCTACACTGCTTTGAATTAAAGGTAATGAAATTAACTATCTGTTGCAGCGCCAAGAGATCTGTGAAGATCCCCGCCACATCACCCTTCTATCAGGGTCCATTTGAAGGAACATCCCACAGCTTCTAGCACAAATCAAATCTGCTTTCCGAAGCGGCTTGTCTCTGTGCTGTTTCCATTATGCCGTCTTGCTTCTCCCCAGTTGTGTGTGCTCTGAAATACCCTTTAAACTGTTTCCAAGTACTGTATTTTTTTTATGTTAAACAAGGGGGAAAAAAAAGATATTTGAAAGCCTTATTATCCATCACGGCTTACCTTTATTAGGCACAGAAAATGCTGGGAAGATCAGCCTAAATGCCTTTTGATTTAAATAATGTTGCTGTGGCAGTGCAGCTCGAAATCTTTCCATTTCATTAAAATGGGTGTCATCAGCTTGATCGCAAACATTGCTTCATCTCTGATGTGCCTTTGTCTGGGAGCTTTATTTCAAAGAACAAGTGCACTGACATTTTCCCCCAAATCCAGTGTGCGTGGCACAATCTCCCCTCCTCATGCACTGATTTTTATCCCTTCATGTTTATGAATAAGTGACTGTCTCAAGGAATTTACGGCCGCCAATTGACAAGTTGGGCCAACCGGGCATGATTCATGAGACAGGTGATTAAGGAGTTCTTATGGGTTTGGAATGGGAAATTAGCAGCCCCAAGAGAGTGCTTTGAAGACGGAAGACCTGGTGCTCTGGGTGTGTATTTCTGACCCTTTTGCTCCATGTACTTTCTGGGATATGACCCATCTTTCAACTTTCTGAACAGCCACATCTGAGCTGGCTCTGCTGACTGGATAGCCAGGGGACATCCAGTAATATTATAAGAAGAGCCTTCTGGATCAGGTCAAACGCCCATCTAGTCCAGCTTCCTGCATCTCACAGTGGCCCACCAAAAGCCTCAGGTTGCACACGAGTCAACCAGATGCCTACATCCTGTTGTCTCTCCCCTGCATCCGGCATTCTGAGGTAGCCTACCTCTAAAGTAAGAACATTGCACTAACCATCATGGCCTGTAGTCTGCGATGGACTTTTCCGCCAGAAATCTGTCCAGTCCCCTTTTAAAGGCCAGATGCCATCACTACCTCCTGTGGCAAGGAGTTCCACAGATTAAGTACCCACTGGGTAAAAAAGTATTTCCTTTTATCTGTTCCCACACTCCCAACACTCAATTTGAGTGGCTGTCCCCTGGTTCTAGTATTGTGAGAGAGGTTTTGGGAGACAGCTCCCAAAATACTGTATTTTGGAACAGATAAAAGACAGGTACACAATGGGTAAGTAATTTGTGGAACTCCTTGCCACAGGAGTTGGTGATGGCATCTGACCTAGAAATGCCTTTAAAAGGGGAGTGGACAGATTTCTAGAAGAAAAGTCCATCACAGGTTACAAGCCATGATGGGCAGAGACGTCATCTGGGCGCGCCAGGAACCGGAATGCCCGGATGATTGGCAGCCCTCCGTTGCTATGGCGGAGGCCAGCCACGCCTCCCTGCGCCTCCCTGCGCCTCGAATCGCTCCATTTCAGAGTGATTCGGGCATGTGGGAGGGCGGGAGGGCCCAGGAGCAGCTCGCCTGTCCTCGGGAGAGGCGGCACGGCCCAGGCCCGTCCGCGGAACTGGCGGAACGGCGTACCGGGCTGTTCCACCAGGATGACACCACTGATGATGGGTATGTGCAACTTTATAGTTATAGAAGCAGGCTACCTCAGAATGGCAGGCACAACCTCCTTATGTTAGTAGTAGGCTACCTTCAGAATGCCAGGTGCAAGGGAGTAGCAACAGGATGCAGGCATCTTGTTGTCTCATGTGCTCCCTGAGGCATCTGGTGAGCCACTGTGAGATATAGGAAACTGAACTAGATGGGCCTTTGGCATGAACCAATGGGTGATAGCCCTAATGATGGCTCCTTCCACTTTCCCCATCAGCAAATGGGAGGAATGTGTGGCAGCTGACCAGTATGGGTGCGATCCTCATTTATTGAAGAGATCTGACCTTCACAGCACCCCAAACTGTACCCTTTCATAGGTTGGAGTTTCACCTCAACCCAGTATTTTGCCAATTTCTTCAAATAATGCCAAATCTAATTACAGAGACCAAGCTTGAGAGTTCAAAATATGTTTATTCTAAGTCTCGTTATCCCACTGAGATTTAAAAATAAATCGAGTTGAACAACTTGAATATATTTGTTCTAAGTCTCATTATCCCAGGGAGAGTTAAAAATAAGTCAAGCTGGAAGAAAGAATGGCTCGGCAGTCACCAAACCATGATTATCTCCAGTTTGACATGTGCACACTAAATATCTTCTGTCCAATGTTATGCAACGCTTTCTAAGGTTACCTGAAGGATGGTCTATCCAGGTTCCTCTAATGAGAAAATTCCGAATTCCAATGGGAAGCAAAGTCTATTAAAAATTTGTAGATGTCCAACGTGTTCCGAGATCTTGCTTTGAAAAGTCGAGAAGATATCGGCAAATGAGAACTGACAGTATGTTACTTTGGTCTGACAATCACTGTAGTAACCTACAACAGGCCTTGAATATCAGCTGCCTTATTGTTTCTGCACAAAGTAAAAAAAAATAGCGTGTAGTTCATGGAGCTCCTCACCATGAAATATCTGCCAACATCAATAAAGTCTCTGGAGGAAATGGTGCCTGGAAGGACACTATATTACTTTGCTTCTCTTTGGCACCTGCAAACCCAGAATTATGTATTGGAAATCACATTTGAACATCCGTCTCTCTGTGCAAATCTGGATTTTTGTCCCACTCAAGCAAGGCAAATGCATCAAAACAAGCGAGTTTGCAGCGAGTTTGATACCCAGTGCGGTATAATTTATTTCGTAGTTTACAAATTCTATATGGATGTGGATATATGGATGCCTTGAAGTGCCACAGAAGAAAGAAGAGCAAAGGAGATGAGAAGACCCCAGAAGCAGCAAATATGAAGTTGGAACGTCAACCTTGAGCTTTCAGGCCTCTTCTGATTCATAGATTGGTTTTATTTATTTACCTGGGTTTCTTAATAATGCATGCATAACTTACGGCCCAATCCCAACTGAATCCCTGTGCGGCGGTGCTGGCAAAAGAGCCTAGCTGCAGCTATGCTGCATGCCATTGGGGATTTTCAGCTGCGGGGGGTCTCCTCAGAGTAAGCCCCAACAGCTTCTGGGGGTCAACTCAGACCTGCGCCAGCTATATCCCTGGTGCAAGTTTGAGTTGATGCGTGCATGTAGATCAGGACTGGGAAGGGGGTTTAGGATATGGCTCATGCTGGCCTCTCTGACTCCAAGAGTGGTCCAAACATACTTTATGGTGTCCCTTGTGCTGGCCCAGTGATGTCATTGAGGGGGAACGGACCAGAACGGGCGTTCCGGATCCTAACGGGCTCTGTGCCTGTTCCGGGTTCCCGACAAGTGCCAATCAAAAGTGAGTTCCTGTTCCTAAATCATTTGAATGACACCACTGTGCTGGCCTAACTCAAAGGCTGGGACTGCACTCTAAGTTTTGCAAGCAGCCTCTCCTCTTCCTCTTCAGAGCCATTTGTAGCCAACTTGGCCTCCATTTTGCTCCAGCTGCTGGGAATGCCTCTGAAGAGGAGGGGGAGCGGCCGCTCGCAAAAGGCAGTGCTGTGACCCCCCCTTCCAGGTATGCCTCTGGCCTTGCGCACTGACCTCCCACTGTAATTGGCAGCTGCTTGAGAGGCTGACGGGAAAGTGCCAATGTGACAACATTCATCATATAAATGTATTTTCTGGAGCACGTTTGCATTCTGAGGTTGGGGCTAGACGCGATTGCCAAGGTGGTAAGGCATCTGAAGTAGACCACTGTAATCCAGATCTATCTTTACACCGGATGATATCATCTTCTGCAATGCCAGAGATTTACAAGTCAATCCCTACCTTTCGGGGTAAAAGTGAACGAGATTAGTCAGAAAACGCACGATCCGTGTAACCCAATCTGACAAGGTAATCTCATTAAGAGTCAGACATGAAATGGATGTTTTCAACCCCAATCTAATTAGTCCCCATTACAGGGCTCTTTTGAGTGTATTATTAATTCAAAGCAAACTTCTACACTTTCAATGAGCCAGAGAGAGTGCATTTTAGCAGTCTGTTAACAATGAATACTTTTCAGGGAAACAGCAATATAAAAGAGGACAATTTACGGCGTGCTTTAAACCATCAAAGTCTTAGACAAGTATATTAACTATTCCCCCCCCTTTTTTAAAAAAATAAGAGGCTTTGATGCTATTTTTAACCGGCGTTCTCTTTCATTTGCAAATTGTGCGATGTAAACGGACACAAGTTGCATCTCTGGCTGCGGAACGTCTCCGAGTCATTTGCGGCTGTTTCGTGAAATTGGTATTGATAGGGCAAGTCCTTGAGTTCTGCATGAAACAATTCAAACACTTCAAACAATTCAGCATATATACATTTGCATATATGCTGGGAAATTTAAGTTACGCAGGTAGGAACAATGCTGCAAATTACTTCCATTGGCCTAATTGTATTCCAGTCAGTGTAGTCTGGCTGCAAGAGCTGGTCTCTCCACCCCAAGCTGTCTTTAAAAGGTGGGGGTGCTAATTGTATCTGCTTTCCAACACAGTAGAACAGATGTACCCCGGTATCCACTTTACTTTGTCCATATCCCAGCCCTGCCTTATGGCGACTCCCCTGTTCTGAATGTCTAATATCACACTATGTCATGTCCACTCTTCCATTCCACCTAAATGGCAACTGCTCTTAACGGCAGAGAAATGCATATAGTTCTCTTGATTTGATGCTGCTAAGCAGAGGTGTAATTTAGGCAGGGCCTAAAGGGCACGTGACCTGGGCACTATGCCCAGGGAGGGTGCATGACTGACTCCAGGCTCTGCTCAGTTCTCTCCGAGTTCTCCCCAGAGGGCAGGTTGCTGCTGCTGGCTTTGTGCGCACCACCCTCTGGGGAGAATCCAATAGTGATGTCAAGGTGTCCCACGGCATCAAGATGTCCCACGGCATCGTGACTTCATTGCCCCAGGTGCCGGGGTGAAGCGTTACACCTCTGGTGCTAAGACATAGTTAATTGAAGATGTAGCAGGACCAAATGATGGAAAGGGCAAGATCGAGACAGAAGGGTGGATACCATCAGCGTGTAGTCAGAATGACTTCTATATGTTGCTGTCGGTTCGGTCAGGCAGGGGGTGCCTGCCCCCGTGGTAGTCGACATTAGGGCATTGCGAGAGGTAACACTAGAGTGGAGACCAGGTGTCTCGGTCTGTTGGGGGATCCAGTAGCAAGGATAGGCAAGGAGATAGGCAAGGAGGCCTATCAAAGATAGGCAAGGGGGAGGGGCTTCCTTCATCCACTGGTCCTCCTCCCTTCCAGCAGCCTTGCTAGGGTTCACTGGCTGGCCAGCATCTTGCCTGCTAGCCAGCCTCCTCCAGACTGCCCTCATCACCAGCTTGCCCAGGGGTTATAGAGAGCTTCCCTGCCCCCTTGCTCCACCTCTTCCTCCCAGCCAGGCTGCACAAGCCTAGGCTGACAACCCTCCAGGTCCTTGATCCTGCAAGTACTTACTACCCTCCCAGACAGCTGCTGACAGAGGCTCCCTTTCTCTTGCTCCAGGCACCAGTAGGCTGGGCAGACTTCTCCCTTGATTGCAACAGGACTGGCCTGACTGTGGTCGAGGGGAAAGGGGCGGGGCGTCTGCCCTTGCTGCTATCAGCTGTGATGGTGCCTGGTGCTTCGATGCTGGGCCTGCCGCCCCTGCCTCCATCCTTTCAGCCTTTGAAGCCTGCCCTGGCCACCCAATAGAGCAGAGAGGCTGCCATCCCCATGGGAAAGCCTGCTGGCCAGGATCCTGGCCGCATCGGGCATGCCAGGGGAGCAGAGCCCAAGACCAGATCCCGGACAACTGCATCATCATCATCATCATCATCATCATCATCATCATCATCATCATCATACTTGGATTTATATACCGCCTTTCTTAGGTCACCAGATTTCTCTAATGAGTATAACTCAAGGCAGTTTACATAGGCAGACTTTATTCAGAAACCCGAAGGTTTTTACAATTTTTACAGAAATATTCTATCTTTCGAGAACTACACACATACAGATCGATCTTTCTGGATGTAGTCTTTCTATCTGGCCACCCGTTTGTCTTCTTGCTGGCTGATAACGGCTTCCCTGCTCCCACCAGAGAAGCCGCTGAACTTTGACACAACTCCCCCTCGCACAAGGCAGCCAAAGCTCAGCTGTTAATCAGCCGCAATTAACAAGGTCTGCCACTCACAGAGACTTCCGGTAGTCCCGAACTGGCGACCTTCAGATCTTCAGCTCTTATCTTCAGGCAAACGGAGGCATTAACCCTCTCGACTAAATCTTCTGCCCGTAATAACACAGCTTTACTTTGATAACGCTGCTGCCAGGTAGCATCATGACAATGCTACCAGGGCTTTGCCTTCTATGCAGAATTGTGCAAGCTTTAGTCATGGCACCAAACAATGCCACATTCAGCCTTCGTGCCCTCAGTTATCAAAGTCTATAAGAAAGAGAAACTTGCTCACAATAAATCCTCTTCATTGATCAATGACTCAGGAGACAGTTTTGATCATTGAGGAAAACAGTATTTTTGATCAATCAAAGGCCAGGTTGAAACTTCAAGATATTCCAATAGGAAGCAGTTGCATTTTTTTTTTTTTTTACACATTAAAAGATCCTTGTCGTTTGCAAATGGGTAGTGCATTTGGGGAAGAATGCTTAGAAGTGAAAAATATACCTGCCGGTTCATCATCTTTTTTTTTTTAACTTTGTAGTTCAGCAGTCACAAAAATACAAAAGGATGAGAAAGAAGGAGATGCCCGACAGTGATTTGAAGCCGTTTTAATGGCTGGAACATGCAATGTTATTTCTCCTACTTACATACAGGAGACAAAGGAATATAATGAGCAGAGGATGCTATTATAGCTGCAGAGAAAAAGCTTCATTGCTGTCTGTTTAACAAAGTACAGGCGGGGACGCAGTATCCGTGGATACTGTATCCATGGTTTCAATTATCCATGGATCCAGGAGGTGTGCCCCCCCCCCACATACCTATTAACGTGATTGCAAGACGTACCTTTGTGAAAATGTGCTTGCTTTACTGGGGTGCTATAAGCTGGCAACCCAAACTCTTCAAAAGATGCAATTGAGAGCACAATCCTAACCTGGAGTTAGGCCGGCATAGTAGGGCAAGCAAAGTTTGGCCGGCAAAAGAGACATCGAAAAGTATGTTTGGACCACTCTTGGAGTCAGAGCGGCCAGCACACAGACATGCATCATCCTCTCTGACTCCAAGAGTGGTCCAAACGCGCTTTATGGTAGTCCTTGTGCCGGCCAAGCTTTGCTGGCCTCACTGTGCCAGCCACTCCAGGTTAGAAGTTATTAATTAAGAGGAAGAGGAAATTAATTGCTCTGGCAGCAAGTGCGAGGGGCTACTACACGGCACATGGCAGTGTGCTGCACTTACTAGGTCGCCACCCTCTGACTACACAACTGAGTCTGCATTATTATCCTTCTATTGCAGGTGGGGAAGACTGAGATGCAGTAGCTTCTCTGGGCCTCAGAACACTCTCTGCACCCAACCAGAGCTTAGCTCTGGCCAGATTTGGAGGCTTTAAAGGGGCCCCCAAACCTGCGGATTTCAGTATCCATGGGGGTTCCTGGAACAACAACAACAACAACAACAATAATGTTTATATAGCGCCTTTCCTTGGTCATTAGATTGCTCCTCTGACTTTAATTCAAGGCGGTTTACATAGGCAGGCTTTATTTCTCCAAACCCGCAAGGGTTTTTTACAAATTACAAAGAAGTTCTATCTTTCAAGAACTACGACAACATACAGATGGAACTTTCGTGGTTTAGTCCTTCTTTCTGGCCGCACAATTGCCTTCCTGCTGGCTGATAAACGGCTTCTCTGCTCTCACCAAAGAAACAGCTGGCCCAGCACAACTCCTCTCTCACAGGCAGCTGGAGACAGATCTTATCAGTCGCACTTCTCAAGGTCTGCCGCTCAAGGAGACTTCCAGTGTTGTTGAACTGGCGACCTTCGGATCTTATCTTCGGGCAAATGGAGGACTTAACCCTCTCGACTAAACCTCCTGCCCAACAGATAACATGGATAACACGGATGGCACAGGTCCACTGTACATAATGTTGTGACTTTGTATATATAATAATGCTGGTAAATATTTGAAAAATTAAAGGATCACAGCTGCACCCAGGATCACCCTGCTGTCACTGTGATCTTTGGGCAGCCTCTCAGACACCCCCCATGACCTGTCACCCAGGGATTGTGCCCCCCCAGTCACCACTTTGTATGCCACTGGTGTGACTTTCTGTACCCCATCCTGGTATGGTTGGAAATCATTGCTTTTAGACATGCTTGAGCTAGGTCACTTTATGACTGTCTAAAGATCATTCAACAAAGGTTCGCATGGTCAAAGCTACAGTTTTCCCAGTAGCAATGTATGGCTGTGAGAGCTGGACCATAAGAAAGGCAGAGCGCCGAAGAATAGATGCTTTTGAATTATGGTGGTGGAGAAGACTCTTGAGAGTCCCCTGGACTGCAAGGAGATCCAATCGGTCAATCCCACAGGAAGTCAAGCCTGATTGCTCCCTGGAAGGACAAATCCTGAAGCTGAAGCTCAAAGACTTTGGCCACCTGATGAGAAGAGAGGACTCTTTAGAAAAGACCCTCCTGCTGGGAAAGATGGAAGGCCAAAGGAGAAGAGGGCGGCAGAGGATGAGATGGTTAGATAGTGTCACCGAAGCGATGAACATGAAATTGGGTGAACTCCGGAAGCTAGTGGAGGACAGGGAGGCCTGGCGTGCTGGGGTCCATGGGGTCGTGAGGAGTCGGACATGACTTAGCGACTGAACAACAACAACAAAGGTCACTGCTGTTTGTGCACTGCCGGGACAACTAACAGTGACAAGCGCCTGGCCACCCAGTGACAGTGTAGGAGTGTTCAGGTGACATTCACATCCCGAACATCACATCTAACAGCTTCATCGGTCCGGAATCACAATGGGCAGGTCAGCAGCCCGCAATTTCAGTTAACTGCCAGTGAAGTTCCTCTGCTTATTTCGCTTCCTCCCACCTTGCCAAAGACTTATATTAGGGAATAAATAGGCTTCTGCCATAATGAATGATCCTGGTGTTTCAAAGTCGCGCTTCAAACGAACAGGGACGCGGCGGGATATCAAAGCAAGACTATGAGAAGTCCCATGCTCTCAAGGGAGATCGCTCAATCCGAGGCATCCTTTAGGTAAAGCCAGGCATCTTTGATAGCTCTCCATCTTTGATCAAATACACCTATTGATCCTTAGCATGAAAGTTCAATAAAGGCTATCAGTGTAAGGAAAGGAGTACAATAAAACCTTCAGTCTTTTTTTTAACTCAGCTGAAGCATTTCATCTTGACATTTGTTAAACATATCAGCGGATTGCTTAAAATAAGACTTTTTTTAAAGCTTGCTGGGAAAGGAAAGCAGGCATTAAAAATTCAACTTTTTAAATACTTGGGAGCTTTTTATGCCAAGTTCTTTTCATTAATCTCATTGCACAGCCTGGTATTATTATCCAATTCCATTTGGAGCAAGATTGTGCGCCTTAAACGTGTATTAAATATATACCCTTGACTGCTTTCTTACGCATTTTTCCCCCCTCGCTCGCTAATCTTCTGTACATTTCACACATTTTGTCGAAATATCTTTATTACTCTGATCTGGGATTGCTGTTGCAAGGAAAAAAGACACTTGGAAAAAAAATGACTAGCATAGGGGTGATTTAAAGCCTGTGCAAATTTAAAACCCTGCATTTCCTAGTGCTGAAGCCACAAGAGAAACAACCCAAATAGAAACAAAGCAAAAATATCAAGAGAGCACTCTACGGTTCCTACTCTCACTGGGGACTGGGATTTCCGGTGTCTACACTGACTGTGAGCTAATTACAACCTCCCTCGCGGAAAGGGTACAGGCACTAGGGCGCAATCCTAACCTGGAGTTAGGCCGGCATAGTTAGGTCAGCACAGTTCAGCTGGCACAAGGGCCACCATAAAGTACGTTTGGACCATTCTCGGATTCAGAGAGGATAGTGCACATCTGTGTGCCGGCCTCTCTAACTCCAGGAGTGGTCCAAACATACTGTACTGTGTCCCTTGCATTGGCCAAACGTTGCTGGCCTAACGGTGACGGCCTAAGTACAGGTTAAGATTGCGCCCTAAGACTGCTATTTGGGGGTGATGCTTTTATCCGTACTTCTTTCTTGAGGAAGTGGGGTTCTTGAGGAACACAGCATCTGTAACGATTGCTTTGTAGTTCTTCTTTTGGGTATCCTGAGATGTTACGGCTCCCCCCAGAGGCGTTTCTACAGGGATGGCAAAGCTCTAAGTTTTGCAAGGAGCCTTATCCTGTCACGTAAATCCCGCCTCTCCCTTGCTGCTGTAGCCAGTAAGCAGCGCCAAGATGTTGCTGTTCCCTGTGAGGATTGGCTAAAACGGTGCAGGAGAGGAGTGATGTCCACTGCAAGGTGAGGCTTCTTGCAAAACATAGAGCGTTGCCCTCCCTGTAGAAACGCCACTGGCTCCCCCAACCCCACTTTAAGGAATAGACAGGAAGCTTTACACACATTTTCACTCCTCTGACAGTAGTACTTTGCAGTACTTTGAGAGGAGGCGAAGATGAATGAGGCACATTGCACATGGATCCAGATACCTAATTCTGCTGTCATGTGACAGATGGCTTGGCATCTTGGACCTTTGGCATTCTCACCTATACTCTGCCCACTAATCTATTACCCGTGTCAAACCACAAAGAAGCTGTCAAAGAGCTGCCGTGTTTAAAAAGCCAAGAACGAAGGGATTTTGTCTCCTTTGGGTTCCATAAAATCAAGGAACAGCTATTGTTACAGCTTGAAACTTAGGCTTCCCCCCCCTTTTATATTAGCTACAGAAGACTTAAATACTCACAGTCTCCCAAAGGTTAGAGGTCCATGGAGTTAGATTTGCAACGACCAACATAATCAATCAATGTAAACAGTGTTCTTTCAGCCGGTGAAAGAACTTGAAATTCTTGGTCTCAGAACTCCTTCAGATATTACAGATTCATATATGAGTAGGAAAACATGCAGTCCAACCTTGTTACTGAGGCGGCACATCTTTTATTGATCTGTACATGCAATCCAGACAAGCGGGCTTAATATTCTTGGGTTGAGACCCAAAATGGCGTAACGGTCATGACTCATTGCCCCATCATTGGTGACAACTCCTGGGGAACTGGACGACCCAGTCACTTCAATGACTGAGACAAGTAGTTCAAAACCGAGAAGAAGTCCTGATTGGAAGCCCTGATTTGCGGCTCAGTCATTACACCATACCAGCTTCAATCAATCAATCAATCAATCAATCAAAAATCTTTAATTGGCATACAGAATAATAATACACACATAGTTAAGTTAAAACTATGCTAACTGGGGAAGAGGCACTTTTTCAAGTGGTGTCCTCTTATATCTAGCAGGGGGAGAGCAATTGTCCCTCTTCACCCCAGCACAGTGTCTTTCTCGTGGCTGTTGCTGGTGGTGTTCTCCATTCTTTTAGATTGTGAGCCCTTTTGGGACAGGGAGCCATTTAACTTTAATGTTGTTATTTGCCTGTAAACCGCTTTGTGAACTTGTGTTGAAAAGCGATATATAAATACTAGTGATTGATTGATTGATTGATTGATTGATTGATTGATTGATTGATTAAAACAGCTAAAACTATAATCCCCATATATACTTCAAATAATATGAAAATTCTCAGATTTATGTCTGAATAAATTAACTTTTACAATTTGAGCTATATACACTGCCAATTGATTAACAAAGTTGTTGCAGTTTCACACCACACACTCCAGAACTGGTTGAAACTGGCAT
>JAJKFI010036039.1:0-14776 GCA_029204185.1 Lerista edwardsae
ATAATAATAATAATAATAATAATAATAATAATAATAATAATAATAATAATAGCGATGATGATGATGATGATGATGATGATGATACAATGATGGTATATTAAATATTGTCTACATATTTACTGCCTTTTAATCATATAATCGAGCATTAAAGCACCTGCATACCTCTAAAGACTTGTGCAAAATTTCTTGCATTATCAGACAACCCCCACTAAAGTTCAAAACTGGTAGCAGAAAGTTAATTCCTTGTCCGTTTTTTTGTTTAGAAAGTTCTCTTTGGGGGAGAAAAAAAAGGGTGATTTATTGGAACTCCTAGACCAGACAATCAGAAGAAATGATTCATTTCCAGTATGCCAGAATGAGCTAGTGTGATGCTTTGGAAGAGAATATCGTATGAAATAGGATTTTATGGTATTTCTGAGAAATAATGAGTCTTTTCTCTAACATGTTCTATTCAGATGCCTTCTAATTATGCCGCATTGCTCAGGATTATTGCTGGGTGCTGTAATAAAAATGCCATATGCTCAGACGTATTGCTGCCTGCCAAGGAACAAGAGATAAAGAATGTGTGAAGAGGAATTGGTGGAATTGGTCATATATTGTATGTCTGAAGGGAGGAAGACGTGAACTTTCAGGGAAGGGATTCCAAGGTCCTGCACCGTGTTTCTGGGGAATGTGCATTTCTTTTCCATCCTCTGCTAAGCAAGTCTCATGACAGAATTAAGGGCGCAGTCCTAACCTGGAGTTAGGCCAGAAAGGTTTGGCTGGCGCAAGGGACACCATAAAGCACGTTTGGACCACTCTTGGAGTCAGGGAGGATGGAGCACAACTGAAAAGGGAGATCAAGTCATATATAGCAGACCCCACAGGCAAGCTGCAATCCTATATGCCCTTACCTGGGAGTAAGCCCCACTGAATTCAGTGCAGCTTACTTCAGAGTAGTTATGGCTAGGAATGCATTGTCATGTATGGGGTGGTGGTGGAGTGCACCAATTAGCATCACCTCCCACGCCAATATGCTAGCTAGCCATGCCCCTGAATGTCTCCTGATTCAGTGATGCTCAGTGCTGAACGAGCTGCAGTTCCTAGGCATGATTTGGAATCAGGCCAGTGCATTCAGTTCACGGTCGTGGAATTGCCTGAAGAGAGCTAAAAGTCATAATTAAATAAGCAAGAGAGTTCAAATAAAACAGAAAGGAAATTTAAAGATGGATAAAATTAGTTGGACAAAGAGAGGGATGGAGATCTATGATCCATATAGGTATTCAGTCTTTTTTTATCCCAATAAATTCATATATCAATCCATCCACGCTTTCACAGCATAGACACGGGGGTCCGCATAGTACATACTGCAGGTGCCACAATGCACTGTGGAATCAGCCCCTCCCACTCGCCACCAGAGCCATTCCAGGCAGGTTCTTGAGCTCATTCTTGAGCTCTTGCAGGTTGCCGTTGCTGCCCAGAATGACCCTGATGGCTTGTGGGAGGGGGCAATTTCACAGAGCATTGCAGTGCCTGCAGTACACACTGCAAGAAAACCTATGCTCTTGGGCAGGACGGTCTGGCAGAGTGGAAGAGCTGCTGCCTCTGAAGCTTGAAGGTCACCTCGGACGGCAGTTCGAGCCAACGGGAAGTAACCATGAACTGCTGACAAACGCTGCTGATAGACCTGAGTCTCTCCAGCTGGTGAGAGGAGCGGAGATGACGACCCTTCAAGTAAGAGTGGAGGAGTGCCTGTCAAGCCCTGCATGGGCAGCCAGAGTGATGCTGGACTGCTCCCCCTGAGCGCCGTGACCAGCACTTGCTTTCCGATACTAAGCATTCTCCCCATGGCAGCAGTCTAAAGACCAACTATGTAAATACCCAGAGGACCTTTTTGACCCCCCCCCCTGTCTACCAGTCTGGCAGTGCAATTCAATCTAGACGTTCAGCTGCCACGAAAGTAGAGATGAAAGTGCCGTGTTCTTCTACCTCTATTGAGAATTTGGACTCTGTTACTCTGGAGGTACCCGTGGCAAGGACTACTTTGAAACTACCTGATTCCCAACATGAACGGGATTACCAGTCTCTAAAGAACGGCCCATCCATCCTCGACCCTTACAACTTATCAAGCCTTTCGGCGATGTCCGATGATTGTCATCTGATGGAAACGTATTTACAATCTACCACAAATGTTTCATTGATCAGCATCAACAGAGAGTCCTTGTCCCGCCCTGACCCGCCTATCAAGACCAGACCAGCCCTAGGATTTGCCCTAAATGGTTGTATTATGTATGATGAGCTTGGAATTGAAGCACCTTATGAAGAGAAGTGACGTCTTAACATCCCCTTAAACTTTTTTCCTTTGGGAACTCGACTGTTGAATATTTCCGGATGTTAAGAGGGTTGTGATCCGTTCATCAAGGGAGATTGTCTAATGTTCCCTGTAATAATGGATTTTGCCCATTTTGTACAATTGAGCCAGATACCTTAGTTTACATTCTTCTTTGCTGCCCTGTTTACGATAATTTATGAGATATTTTACTTGAACCGTTCTTTCCTCCCTCCTTGTTTCCCTTTCTGAGCCCTTTTTTTAAATTCTTTAAGAGACTACCTGGTATTTACTATATTTAGTAGATGAACTTTTATCAATAGCTGCAAGGCTAATCTCTTGGTCAACCTTCTTAATCGTTGATTTTTCCATATGTTTTTTTCACTGTACCTCCCTCTTGTACGTGTATTATGCCAATCAAGGTTTCTCAAAGTAAAGGACAGGGTGAGGCTGGACTGTGAAGGAGACCACCTAACTGTAGCGTTCTTGAAAGATCAAACTTCTGATTGTAGCAACCCCTATATGGGGTTGAGAAAAGCCTGCCCATATAAACCGCCTGGATCAAAGTCAGAGGAGAAATCCAGTGATCAGAAAGGTGGTATTATTATTATTATTATTATTATTATTATATTAATATATTAATATTAATATTAATATTAATATAATATTAATATTAATATTAATATTAATGTAATATTAATATTAATATTAATATTATTGCAGGTTTTCTTGGGGAATGGCACAGAGATGAAGTATGGATGAAATTTGAACAAGCTTACATAAAGGATGTTAAAGGTGAGAAGTCACCTGCCACCACACTCACTAGGAGTCTGGCAAAGACATCTAGCATCCTACTTTTCCTTTAGCCTTCCTCAGATTGGAGGATATGCCATTTTCCTGGCTATTCAAAGCATTCCTCTCAAATTGGTGTCCATAACACTGTCCCCATTATTGCTGCTTACACCGGAACAAATCAATCTGCAAATCCAGGCAGCAACACATTTTCTTCTGTGCAGTAAATTACCTGCTTCAGTGACGGGCGCCGCTCAGCAGATGCTCCCAACATATGGCTTGTTGTGGGCTGCCAGACACACCCGTTGTGTCCTGATGGTTTGCTCATTTCAAGGGACATTGCATCACGAAGTGCATTGTAAATGGAAGCCATCATTTCCTCAGGGTACAGGAGAAGATTCCCATCACCAACCATCTCCCAATAGAGGAAACATAGTGGAAAGGTTCTTGTGGGTTTAGGACATGTGCCACGTGGAAGAATGCGCCATATACCCACTGAAGATATGGTAGTGCCATTATGATGTGGTTTGGGCAGGGGAGGTTTATCCATCATGAGACGCATGAGGCCAGAGGCATGGCTGGTGTGATCCTGCCTCTGCAGAGTTCCAGGGATTTTCCAGATTCTCCACTAGGGGTATGCCGGGTTGTGCATCAAAGAATTGCCGCACGAACGGTTGCCGGCTTTTAGCGCACCAAAGGATTGCCGGCTGAGCGCAACGAAGGAGATCGCGAGGGAGAATCAAACACTTAAGACCAATGTGATCGATAAACTGATTCTGCTTTATTGTGGTACACAGGCTCATATTTATGCTTCAAAATTGTAGAGCGTACGTTTATTAATTAACACATCAGAAGGCAGCATTGATTAACTTAGGGAAGATCGGCAAACAAGCCTTTCCGCATTTTGACAGCTTAAGGTTATCTAAGGAAAAGCCGGCTTAGCGCTTGTGTTTACATAGCATCTGTCATTCATCATTAACCCGGAAAGTTTCAATTAACACCCGGCAAACAATGGATAAGCCGGCAAACAAGCTTAACAATGACTGACAGGCTTGACCGGGTTAACGCGATTTAGCGGTTTTTGCCGGCTTTTCGCTATCGCGTCTTTTTGTTAATGCAAAATTGCTTTGAAGCTGATCCTCCTGTTTCGTGCTGCAGGATGTTTATTCTCCCGATCTTCTCGCTCTGTGTTGGCTCAGGACCAGCTGGTTGGGGCGGCTTTCGGCCGTGTTGCGAGGGGTCAGCCGGTCACTGCGGTCTCTCGCTCTGGCTCACTTTGTCCCGATCCCATAGTCCTTTGCGAAGATCATTCTTCCCACAACATCTCCCCCTCTTCTTCTAAAAAGCTGCTCGGAAGTTCTAAAAGCAATATTCTGAATACATTGTAAACAACATGGTCCAAATAAACATATTAAAATGCCTATGACTACTATCATTATTATTGGTTGAAACACATGTAACAGCCAGGCTGGTAATCCTAGTGAGTTGAACCAGTCTGCAACGGGGTCGGCTTGAATTCGGATCTTCTGCAAGTTCTTCGTTAATCTTTGGAGTTTGCTGGAAACTGAAGCTGAATGATCAGACAAATTAAAACAACAGAGACCCTCCAAATCGCCACACCCGTGATTATGAATTCCTAATAAAAAATCAATTGCAGCTCGGTTCTGTAAAACTGCTCGGTGCACCCCTTTGACATCCATGGCTATGTCTGCGAGTACACTAGCAGTAATATTCATTTGATTTCGCGCCCAACACGCCAGCCGGCGTATTTGTTCTGCATTGAGCCCTGCTTGAACTCCAGGAAGGAGCCAAGACGTGAAAACAAGGGCAGTGGTGCTGCTAAGCTCCACTTTGTCATTGCAATTGGCAGGCAGGGCAAGATCGCGTTTAATTCTCCTCTTGGCGAGGTCCTGCACAACAGTCATGTTTACTGTATCTAAATTCAAAAACACGAGCTTCCCAATATAACAAGGGCCCCCAACTGGCCTCCAGGGTATCCCGGTGAATGCACGATTTTCACAAATTAGAAATATTCCAGGAGGCAGTGCTCGGGGAGTGAGAATTTTTAGATTAATAAGGGCTGGCCGAGTATGAATGGATGCATGCCACAAATTGCTGCCAGTGACATTGGTATATTGCTCCCAGGGGGGTCTACCTGGTGTTATGCTCCGATAGTAAGGAGCACCGTCAAAGGCTATCATGCCGGTGCCATTCACAAAATCCATTGGTCTCCAGTAAAAGGCGCAGCCCTCTAGCTGAGTAACCTTTTGTTTTATTCCGGGGGGAATTGCCCATAACAAGTCAATTTCCTCCGGGGGATCTTGTGGGACCCGGTACAGGGCACTGACTATACTGGCCAACAGGCAAGTGGCTTTGTGAAACGGCCACTTTCTTTCTCTAGTAATAGGATCACAAGTACATGCACAGTGTGTATCGTCTTTGGGGGTTTTACATTCTGAAGACACCTGGGAATCGTGTATGTAGGATTGCAACTCAGTTAACAGTTCCTGAGGGGTCATGGGCACTCCGATCATGCAAGATCGGAACGGATCACCCGCCGCTGTCATCGCCAGGCACACGTGGGTCTGATTCAGTCGTTCTGCTAGCGTCGCCCACAGGTTCCGTTTCTCCATTCGTAGGTGCTGCGTCTCGATCGCCTTGGTTGTTTTGCTCGGGTTCAGGGTCAGGAGGCTCACAAGGAGGAGGAGATAGATGCGGACGCACCCATTTTGCAGGAATCCACCGCGATCCATCTCCTGTGGAAACACAAGCATACCCTCGTCCCCATGTTATTAATTGACACGGACCATCCCACGCATTTCTCCTTGGGTCATAACATTCTACTAAGACCTCCTCAGAAAATTCATTATTTGTTTTGCCATGATGAAAATAAATAGGCTGCTTATCTTGCAAAATTGGTCTCACATTTACCCAGTTCAAGACATACATGGCTTTGGCTACTACCCCAAGAATGCCTAACTCCCCCTTTTCTCTTAAAAAGAGGGAAATGTATCTTTTCACATCTTGATGTGTGCGTTCAATGATAGCCTGGCCAGAAGAGTTGTAGGGGACTCCGAAGTTGTGTTTTACCCCCCATAAACTCATAAATTGAGCTACAGCATTTGCATGATATGCGGGAGCATTGTCAGTCTTAATAGTGTCAGGTTTTCCTAAAACTGCAAAGGCTTGGAGCCAATGTTGAATGGCAGCCTTTGCTGCAGTAGTCGTTGCTGGGGTACACCAAACGGTGTGTGAACACGTGTCGACGGAAACGTGTAGAAACTTCATTCTTCCTAATGCTGGAAGCTCGGTGACATCTGTTTGCCAAAGCTGCAGGGCTCGCGTTCCTCTGGGGTTGGTTCCCTGCGATTGCAAAGGAGGAAGTCTTGCACAATCTGGACAGGAGGCGACAATTCCTCGAGCGGTTGCCAGTGGAATGTTGAATTGTTTTGACAGCGTCTTCGCCGATTGATGAAAGAATTGGTGCGATTGACTAGGTAGTTGGCAGGCGTAGAGTTGGCTCACGCTGGTGTCTATTACGTTGTTCCCTGTAGCAAACGGGCCAGGCAGAGACTGATGGCTGCGCATGTGAGTAGCCCAGTACGGGTGCGCTCGCAGCACGATACAATGTTGCAAAGTCAAAAGGGTAGCGCTGATCTTGTTATCTGTGTGAAAATGCAGTAGAGCAAAGGGTAACTTTAGCAAGATACCGTAGACGTATAACGAGTCTACTACCACGTTGACGGGTTCGTTGGGGTGATCCTTGAATACCTTCAGGGCGGCCAAAAGTTCCAGCTGTTGGGCTGAACCGTGCGCAGTGTGCAAGCTGGTTTTCCATACTCCTTTCTCTTCCCACGCATAACCGTATGTCTGTGTTTTGGCACTGGCATCTGCAAATAAAGTCTTAGCACCGAGTATTGGTTGGTCTGAGCGCGAAGGGCGCCATTGTAGCGGTAAATTCGTTGAGAAGAGGGGGTCAGCGGGTAGATGAAGATCAATAGGAATGTCCGTGACTGCCAGAGCGAAGGTAACTGACTGCTGCATAGCTTCTGCTATGTCTTCCGCCGAACAGTCCGTGAGGCGAAGGTGAATCATATGTGGCAATTGTCCTGTCATTTGAATCGTTCTTTGTTTTGCTTTCAGCAGCATTTGACCCAAGCTGTCAAAGAATGCTGTGACTGTTTTTTGGGGCAGAGAAGCATGAACCCATTCCAAAATATTTAATTTGTTGTTTTTGTGTTGTCCGATAATTACTGCGATGGGCAGCTGGGTGCCATAAACATATAAATTGACAGGAAGGGAAGTGTCAAGTCTTTGCGAAGATGCGTGCGCGATCTTGTCCTCAATTGCTCTCAGGGCTTCCTTTGCTTCGGGGGTGAGCTCGCACGGGTCTGTAATTGCTTTAGCTCCTTGCAAAAGGGAGTACAATGGCTGCAATTCTTGTGTGGTGATGTTTGCCCGCGGGCGAAGCCACTGAATATCTCCCAGGACCTGCTGGAGGTTGTTTATCGTGGTTAAGCCTTCTGTGCGTACCTTTGTTTTTTGCGGGGTCACGATCTCTGGGAAGATTTTCAGTCCCAAATAGTTCCAAGGTGCAGTTCGTTGGACCTTTTCAGGGGCAACCCGAAGCCCAAAGCGGGATAGCTGTACCTGAAGTTCTTGCAGCATTTTCGTTGTGACTTCTATTGGATCGCAGCACAAAATGTCATCCATGAAATGATAAACCAACGTCTGGGGGTACCGTTTTCTCCAGTCCTCTAGTGCTTTGTCCACGTACCACTGGCATATGGAGGGGCTATTGCGCATGCCCTGTGGGAGGACGACCCACTCGAAACGCTGCGTGGGTCCCCTCAGGTTGATCTCAGGTACCGAGAAGGCAAAGTATTTGTAATCTGCTTCATGAAGGGGAATGGTGAAAAAGCAATCCTTGAGGTCTATGACAACCAAGTCCCAGCCCTGTGGAAGCATGTTCGGGGACGGCATGCCTGGCTGCAGCGCCCCCATTGGCTGCATAATTCGATTAACAGCTCTCAGGTCTTGGAGTAAACGCCACTTGTTTGCTGCTTTTTTCTTGATAACGAATACAGGTGTGTTATAGGGGCTGGTGGACGGGCGAATATGTCCTTGAGCTAACTGTTCCCGAACAAGTTCTTTTAAATGTTGAAGTTTCTCCGCTGGTAGCGGCCACTGGGGAACCCAAACAGGTTCTGATGTAGTCCATGTCAGCTTTAAAACGGGCGCGGAGGTGCTGCCAGTGACCGCTGCTGAAAAGGTGGAGGCGGGGTGACGATCATGGCTCCCCATTGCGAAAGCGCATCCCGTCCCAACAGCCACAGATGAGTGTTTAGCACGTAAGGAGTGACTTGTGCAACGTGTCCCTCATTGTCCACAATGGTGATCCGGCAGGCTGCTTGGAACGTCCCTTGATGGTCCGTTGAGCCCCCGATCCCGGTAACAGCTGCAGCAGGTTCTAATGGCCACTCCGCGGGCCAGGCTTGCAGGGGGACAACAGAGGCGTCTGCGCCCGAATCCAGCATGGCGAGCACCTTGATCCGAATTCCGTGTGGTCCCTCGATCGTGACTTCTCTAAGCGGCTGCTTCTCCGTCATGGGTGCAGCGAAGGCGATCGTGGCCGCTTGTGTATCTGCGGGGAGAAAGCCTCTTTGCTGGGACATGGTTAAAATCGTTGGCACAGTTCTCCGAAAAGGAATCAGCTGGGCAATTTTGTCACCGGCGGCAATTACGACAGGGGGAGCCCATGTTCGCACCATGACCTTAATTTCTCCACAGAAGCCTGCCTCGATACACTCAGGGATGACCATGATTGCCTTCTTGGTTACTAAAGATTGTCCTATAATTAAAGCAGAGAGACTTTCCCCCAAATAGACACCGGTGGGCACACGTGTTACATCAGGGGTGGTTAGGGAAATTGTGCTGGCTGCTGCCAGAGCCATGCCGGCGGTCCTGCTTGTGGTGCGGGGATCGCGGCCGCGGCAGGGGGATAAGTCTGGCTCTGGTGGGAGAGCAACGCGGGAGCTGGGGGGGGCAGCTACGGGATACATTTGGTTGGCAGGCGCTTGGTTGGAGATTGCAGGGTACATTCGGTTGGCCGACACTTGGTTGGGAGAGTATTTGTTGTCCGCGCTCCCCCCCGCGGCTCTGCTGGTTTCCCGGCAGCGGTGAGCCATCCTTGTGAAATTTAACCCTGCAGTCCACCGCCCGGTGACCGAATTTGGCACATCGATAACAGGTCCCTTGAAACCTTACTTCTCCCTGGGAGGTAGGTGCTCTTTGCACCCCCTGGTTGTTCTGGGTCACCCGGTTCGGGCAGGTTCGGCGGATGTGGCCGGGCTGGAGACATTCGTAGCACACGGGACTTTTATTTTGATTATTCTGCCCTGCGGGCACTACTTGTTTTAAAGCGGCGGCCAATGCAACGCTGTGAATTTGGGCTTTCTGTTCCTCCCACACTAGGCGCTCTCGCGCACATGCCTCAATCATTTCAACGAGAGTTGCCCCTATGGGCAGCCGTGCCAACAACTGTTTACAAGTTGGATTTGCGTTTTGCATTGCCAGTTCCTTTACCAAGGTAGCACGCATTTCTCCCTGTATATTGGGAGCCTTGTCTATTGCTTCCTTCAATCTGTCCACAAATTGCATAAACGACTCTTGCTCCCCTTGCACGATTTTAGTGTACGGTGGACTGACAGTTCCCATCTGAGGCAATTGCTCGAAAACCCACAAGGCGCATCGTTGCGACTGCTCTCGTATACGCGGAACTAATCTGGCTTGCCGCTGCGGATCGGTAAACATCCCTTTTCCCATCAACATATCCAATGTAGCTGTGGACAGGGGATCATTAGGGGGAAGAGTCACATTTTCCATCATTTTTGCTTCTAATCGCTGCTCCCATTTTTGCAAAAACAGCATATTTTGGGTAGGTGTCAGTAAAGTTTCCATCAGCAATCTGATATCATAAGGCACCAAGTCAGTATGCGTTAACAAAGTCCCGATTTGCTGTCGCACCAAACGATTGTCTGTGCCATAGTCCATTATATTCTTTTGAATTTTATTAATCATGTTCCAGTCAAAGGACACCCATTCTGGCGCATTACCCCGGCGAACCACCGGCATTAAGATCGGCTGCATTGTCAACTTTCCTTCTATCGTTGCATTTTCTATCACTGCTTGCCATCGCTTCCTATGATCAAACGTCTCATCCCTCCCTGGCAAAATTGGCGCCCGGGAAGGGAAGGAGCCCTCCGTTAAACTCTCTGTCAAACGCCTCATTCCACGAAATCTACTTTCAATCTCCTTCCGCGCACTCATCCGAGCATCCTCCTTTTCTTTTTCTCTCTCCTCATCCCATCTTTCCAACGACTCCTGTATCCTTAGTCTCTCCTTGTCCTCAAGCGACAGCGGCGCTCCCAACTCCCTTTTCTCCCAGGGATTCCACCGTCCTCTCTCTCCATACCGTGCTACCAGCCATTCCTGCGCATCCTTCCACGTACATTCCTTACTTAACACCTGCTTTTTGGCTCTCTCTTTATTTTCAAGAAACTCCCGATCATCCCATTGTGCTAATGACATCCGTGGGGGGCGCGCATCTGGGGGAACCTCATAAGCTCCTGTTCTATCTTTTTTCCATTTTGACAGATCAGGGCAAGTCGTGTCCGGCAAATCCTCATCCATGGGCAAGGGCACATCGGCTGGGTCAGGGGGGGCCGTGGGGCCAACGAAGGAGGCTTCCTCGGGGACCGGACCTGTGTAGGGGGGAAGGCTGTCGGTGGGACCCCCCAGGGCTGTTTTTTCTGCCTCTGTCAGGGGGCACAGTTCCGTGCCTGGGGACGCGGGGTTTGGGAAGTGCCTAGGATCGTCGTCCCTGCCTTTCTCCTCCCCTCCGCCTATCCCCAGGGCTTCCTGCAATGCCTTTTTTTGCTGCAACTTCCCCGTGCAGCCCGATCATGATTGCGTTTAATGTCCCGTAAATCGGTGCTATTTTGCACGCCTCTGGCTGTCCACTTTGCACAGAGCCCCATAAGTCCGCCCCTATGTTTTTCCAAATCTGTTGTGAGAATGCATCCTTCAGTTCTGTTAAATGACCCCGTTTTCGAGCCCATTGACACACAGCGAGCGCCTCTTTTTCTTTTAACTTGCAGTCATATCTAGGTGCCATGTCACAAACCAAGCGGAGCCCCTCTCTCTCCGCAGCCGATACGGCTAAACCCATCCCGCTACCCTGATTCGAAGGTCAGCTTTTTGACTCGACGATCAGTCAATTCTGACTTACCAGTCAGTAGTGGCCACTTCACTTCTCTCTTCCCGCCTCTCCTGGGCGTCCGGGGGACCTGGCTTTGCCCGCAATGATCCTACCCCTGCCGGGATGTCAAAAACCTCGAAGCCTCCTCCAGCGCTGTCCGCTTATCACGTCGGGGTCACCAAATTGCCGGGTTGTGCATCAAAGAATTGCCGCACGAACGGTTGCCGGCTTTTAGCGCACCAAAGGATTGCCGGCTGAGCGCAACGAAGGAGATCGCGAGGGAGAATCAAACACTTAAGACCAATGTGATCGATAAACTGATTCTGCTTTATTGTGGTACACAGGCTCATATTTATGCTTCAAAATTGTAGAGCGTACGTTTATTAATTAACACATCAGAAGGCAGCATTGATTAACTTAGGGAAGATCGGCAAACAAGCCTTTCCGCATTTTGACAGCTTAAGGTTATCTAAGGAAAAGCCGGCTTAGCGCTTGTGTTTACATAGCATCTGTCATTCATCATTAACCCGGAAAGTTTCAATTAACACCCGGCAAACAATGGATAAGCCGGCAAACAAGCTTAACAATGACTGACAGGCTTGACCGGGTTAACGCGATTTAGCGGTTTTTGCCGGCTTTTCGCTATCGCGTCTTTTTGTTAATGCAAAATTGCTTTGAAGCTGATCCTCCTGTTTCGTGCTGCAGGATGTTTATTCTCCCGATCTTCTCGCTCTGTGTTGGCTCAGGACCAGCTGGTTGGGGCGGCTTTCGGCCGTGTTGCGAGGGGTCAGCCGGTCACTGCGGTCTCTCGCTCTGGCTCACTTTGTCCCGATCCCATAGTCCTTTGCGAAGATCATTCTTCCCACAACAGGGGTACACTGTGTTTGCTGGCTGAGTATTCAGAGCAATCAGCATAGCAAATAATTATCCTTTCACCCACCCCTAAACTCAGATTGGGTCCATATTGGAGCCATTCCGGAAGTTGGGGACAATGTGATGATGCGGGATTTGTGTATGCCAACCGATGACACAAGCGGAGTGATGTTGTAGCTTCAACGCATCACCTTGCATTGGGCACCAGCCAGTCCTGCACCCAGCCCTGGCTGGCCGCTCACCACTCCTGTGCCCATGTTGATGACAAAGAAAAAAATACAATGATTGATGCTTCAGTCTATGCCGTGGCCTTCAATTTGTGAAGAGCTGGGACCAAAAACAAAACTTAACCCGCAACATAGAACCAATGTTTTAGAGCAGTGGCTCTCAAACATTTTAGCCCAGGACCCACTTTTTAGAACGGCACTCATGTCAGGATCCACCAGAAGTTATGTCATTAACCTGAACGTGATGTCATAGCCAGAAGTGACATCATCAAGCAGGAAGTGTTGTCGTTGTGCCATAATAAAACGCAGAACTTAGCATTCCGTTCCCCCTCTAGGGACACTACGGCCAATCAGGCTTTTCTGCCTCTGCCAAGAACGCAGGAGGGGGCAGTGCAAAGAGAAGCTTTCTAGAAGCTTCCAAGGGAATCCCTTAAACATGCACTCTTCACAAGAAGTGGTTCTCAAGACTCCTTTTTTTTCTATTAGTGTATTCCTGCAGCTAGATCCCTTTATAGGATCTCTTCAGGTCTGTGCATTAGACAATCTCATCTCCATTGATTCCTCCTTCCATTTCTCTTGTAGAATAAAGACTTGGGAATCCTTCCGGAGTCCAATTTTCACGTTCATTAACTGATGCAGACAGTACTTTTACCTCCGAATCGCTTCACCAAGTTGGGGAGAGTTTGCCTTTCATGTCTGGTGACGCGCCCGCATGAGGCGCACGAGGCCCAGTTAATTTATCTTTTTGAAAGAGTGTCCTAAATCAAGGAAATCCGCTTATTCCATTTGCATTGCTATTGAGGCTTTAAATGAAGGAAAGAAAAATGGAGAAAAGCTTTCAATCACAGATCAGATAATATTTTGGCTTTTAATATTCATCCCGTCTCATGTTGCTTCCAGGGCATAAGATTAAAAATGGCAAATTAGGTTAAAGGATTAAGGGAGAGCAAGCCTTTCAGAAGCTAGTACAGTAGATTGGATTCTCTCTTGCCTTGCACCCGGCAAAAAGCATCCATTGTTGTCAAAGGGAGGCTCCCTTCACCATTCACCCTTGCCGTTTTCCAAATTGAGGATCGAACACCGTCTTTTAGAATGAATCAACATGCGTGCCAAGCATAAGGCTCTGAGACAGGCAGGGGCAGACCTAGTCAAAATGGCACCTGGGGCACCCAATAGAAGTGCGCCGCCATGGGAGCCCAGGTCTACCCACCAGAAGCAGCCACGGGTAGACCTGGGTAGACTACGCATTGGGACCAGCCGTGGGTAGACCTGGGCTCCCTAGAGGGAGCCCAGGTCTACCCATTAAAAAATGGCCGCGGATAGACCTGGGCTCCCTAGAGGAAGCCCGCGGCTGTTTCTAATGGGTAGACCTGGGCTCTGGAGCCCAGATCTACCCACGGCTGGTCCCAATGGGTAGACCTGGGCTCTGGAGCCTAGATCTACCTGTGCAATGTTGCGGGGGCCACTGGCGCCGCCCTAGACGGCCCCAAGATGGCACCCAGGGCTCGTGCCCCCTGCCCCCCCCTAGATCCATGACTGGAGACGGGGTCAACGGGCAGCCCAGCCATACTTGCTTCAGGCCATTGGAGAAAGTGGCAAGGGGGTTCTTGCAACCTGTGCCCATCTGCCACCCTACTCAACCTACTGCTTGACAAATCTTTCTGAGCGCCATAAGGTGCTCCTCCCAATTCTGCTCGTAGGACAGTGGTTCCCAAACCCACCAGTGGGTTGCGAGCCAATTTCAGGTGGGTCGCAAAGCACCTAGGGAAACGGTATTGAAAATATGGGAAGATGGGATGCTGGAAAGGGGGAGGGCTGTGTGGCTGTTTTGCTTGTGTCAAGGTTGTAAATAGGCTTTTTTTTCTTTCGGATTCACTTAGCTATTGGAAAATGGCTGAGAAATAACCCAACTTGTTGCTGCCTTCTCAGGAAAGCAGCAGGCTCTGGCGTCACAATGAGACCACTTCCAGCCATGTCATCACTTCTAGACTGATTGCCATTCTAAAAAGGGGGTCCCGGTGCCAAAACGTTTGAGAATCACTGGTGTAGGGGAATTTCATAGTTTGAGCTCATCTTGTTGAATGCTGGCAACTTCTCTAGCTGTCACCACCAAAAAGTGAACATGGAAGTGACTTTCACAGTTCTTCCCGATGGGAAACATCTGAACATTCTTTTTTTTAAAGCCAAGCAAATTTGTATAAGACATGTGCAATTTTGCAAGGCCAAGGGGGCCTCTGCATGTCCTTGAGATGACGACGACGATGACAACAACAACAACAACAACAACAACAACAACAACAACAACAACAACAACAA
>JAJKFI010036040.1:0-14773 GCA_029204185.1 Lerista edwardsae
ATAATAATAATAATAATAATAATAATAATAATAATAATAATAATAATAATAGCGATGATGATGATGATGATGATGATGATGATACAATGATGGTATATTAAATATTGTCTACATATTTACTGCCTTTTAATCATATAATCGAGCATTAAAGCACCTGCATACCTCTAAAGACTTGTGCAAAATTTCTTGCATTATCAGACAACCCCCACTAAAGTTCAAAACTGGTAGCAGAAAGTTAATTCCTTGTCCGTTTTTTTGTTTAGAAAGTTCTCTTTGGGGGAGAAAAAAAAGGGTGATTTATTGGAACTCCTAGACCAGACAATCAGAAGAAATGATTCATTTCCAGTATGCCAGAATGAGCTAGTGTGATGCTTTGGAAGAGAATATCGTATGAAATAGGATTTTATGGTATTTCTGAGAAATAATGAGTCTTTTCTCTAACATGTTCTATTCAGATGCCTTCTAATTATGCCGCATTGCTCAGGATTATTGCTGGGTGCTGTAATAAAAATGCCATATGCTCAGACGTATTGCTGCCTGCCAAGGAACAAGAGATAAAGAATGTGTGAAGAGGAATTGGTGGAATTGGTCATATATTGTATGTCTGAAGGGAGGAAGACGTGAACTTTCAGGGAAGGGATTCCAAGGTCCTGCACCGTGTTTCTGGGGAATGTGCATTTCTTTTCCATCCTCTGCTAAGCAAGTCTCATGACAGAATTAAGGGCGCAGTCCTAACCTGGAGTTAGGCCAGAAAGGTTTGGCTGGCGCAAGGGACACCATAAAGCACGTTTGGACCACTCTTGGAGTCAGGGAGGATGGAGCACAACTGAAAAGGGAGATCAAGTCATATATAGCAGACCCCACAGGCAAGCTGCAATCCTATATGCCCTTACCTGGGAGTAAGCCCCACTGAATTCAGTGCAGCTTACTTCAGAGTAGTTATGGCTAGGAATGCATTGTCATGTATGGGGTGGTGGTGGAGTGCACCAATTAGCATCACCTCCCACGCCAATATGCTAGCTAGCCATGCCCCTGAATGTCTCCTGATTCAGTGATGCTCAGTGCTGAACGAGCTGCAGTTCCTAGGCATGATTTGGAATCAGGCCAGTGCATTCAGTTCACGGTCGTGGAATTGCCTGAAGAGAGCTAAAAGTCATAATTAAATAAGCAAGAGAGTTCAAATAAAACAGAAAGGAAATTTAAAGATGGATAAAATTAGTTGGACAAAGAGAGGGATGGAGATCTATGATCCATATAGGTATTCAGTCTTTTTTTATCCCAATAAATTCATATATCAATCCATCCACGCTTTCACAGCATAGACACGGGGGTCCGCATAGTACATACTGCAGGTGCCACAATGCACTGTGGAATCAGCCCCTCCCACTCGCCACCAGAGCCATTCCAGGCAGGTTCTTGAGCTCATTCTTGAGCTCTTGCAGGTTGCCGTTGCTGCCCAGAATGACCCTGATGGCTTGTGGGAGGGGGCAATTTCACAGAGCATTGCAGTGCCTGCAGTACACACTGCAAGAAAACCTATGCTCTTGGGCAGGACGGTCTGGCAGAGTGGAAGAGCTGCTGCCTCTGAAGCTTGAAGGTCACCTCGGACGGCAGTTCGAGCCAACGGGAAGTAACCATGAACTGCTGACAAACGCTGCTGATAGACCTGAGTCTCTCCAGCTGGTGAGAGGAGCGGAGATGACGACCCTTCAAGTAAGAGTGGAGGAGTGCCTGTCAAGCCCTGCATGGGCAGCCAGAGTGATGCTGGACTGCTCCCCCTGAGCGCCGTGACCAGCACTTGCTTTCCGATACTAAGCATTCTCCCCATGGCAGCAGTCTAAAGACCAACTATGTAAATACCCAGAGGACCTTTTTGACCCCCCCCCCTGTCTACCAGTCTGGCAGTGCAATTCAATCTAGACGTTCAGCTGCCACGAAAGTAGAGATGAAAGTGCCGTGTTCTTCTACCTCTATTGAGAATTTGGACTCTGTTACTCTGGAGGTACCCGTGGCAAGGACTACTTTGAAACTACCTGATTCCCAACATGAACGGGATTACCAGTCTCTAAAGAACGGCCCATCCATCCTCGACCCTTACAACTTATCAAGCCTTTCGGCGATGTCCGATGATTGTCATCTGATGGAAACGTATTTACAATCTACCACAAATGTTTCATTGATCAGCATCAACAGAGAGTCCTTGTCCCGCCCTGACCCGCCTATCAAGACCAGACCAGCCCTAGGATTTGCCCTAAATGGTTGTATTATGTATGATGAGCTTGGAATTGAAGCACCTTATGAAGAGAAGTGACGTCTTAACATCCCCTTAAACTTTTTTCCTTTGGGAACTCGACTGTTGAATATTTCCGGATGTTAAGAGGGTTGTGATCCGTTCATCAAGGGAGATTGTCTAATGTTCCCTGTAATAATGGATTTTGCCCATTTTGTACAATTGAGCCAGATACCTTAGTTTACATTCTTCTTTGCTGCCCTGTTTACGATAATTTATGAGATATTTTACTTGAACCGTTCTTTCCTCCCTCCTTGTTTCCCTTTCTGAGCCCTTTTTTTAAATTCTTTAAGAGACTACCTGGTATTTACTATATTTAGTAGATGAACTTTTATCAATAGCTGCAAGGCTAATCTCTTGGTCAACCTTCTTAATCGTTGATTTTTCCATATGTTTTTTTCACTGTACCTCCCTCTTGTACGTGTATTATGCCAATCAAGGTTTCTCAAAGTAAAGGACAGGGTGAGGCTGGACTGTGAAGGAGACCACCTAACTGTAGCGTTCTTGAAAGATCAAACTTCTGATTGTAGCAACCCCTATATGGGGTTGAGAAAAGCCTGCCCATATAAACCGCCTGGATCAAAGTCAGAGGAGAAATCCAGTGATCAGAAAGGTGGTATTATTATTATTATTATTATTATTATTATATTAATATATTAATATTAATATTAATATTAATATAATATTAATATTAATATTAATATTAATGTAATATTAATATTAATATTAATATTATTGCAGGTTTTCTTGGGGAATGGCACAGAGATGAAGTATGGATGAAATTTGAACAAGCTTACATAAAGGATGTTAAAGGTGAGAAGTCACCTGCCACCACACTCACTAGGAGTCTGGCAAAGACATCTAGCATCCTACTTTTCCTTTAGCCTTCCTCAGATTGGAGGATATGCCATTTTCCTGGCTATTCAAAGCATTCCTCTCAAATTGGTGTCCATAACACTGTCCCCATTATTGCTGCTTACACCGGAACAAATCAATCTGCAAATCCAGGCAGCAACACATTTTCTTCTGTGCAGTAAATTACCTGCTTCAGTGACGGGCGCCGCTCAGCAGATGCTCCCAACATATGGCTTGTTGTGGGCTGCCAGACACACCCGTTGTGTCCTGATGGTTTGCTCATTTCAAGGGACATTGCATCACGAAGTGCATTGTAAATGGAAGCCATCATTTCCTCAGGGTACAGGAGAAGATTCCCATCACCAACCATCTCCCAATAGAGGAAACATAGTGGAAAGGTTCTTGTGGGTTTAGGACATGTGCCACGTGGAAGAATGCGCCATATACCCACTGAAGATATGGTAGTGCCATTATGATGTGGTTTGGGCAGGGGAGGTTTATCCATCATGAGACGCATGAGGCCAGAGGCATGGCTGGTGTGATCCTGCCTCTGCAGAGTTCCAGGGATTTTCCAGATTCTCCACTAGGGGTATGCCGGGTTGTGCATCAAAGAATTGCCGCACGAACGGTTGCCGGCTTTTAGCGCACCAAAGGATTGCCGGCTGAGCGCAACGAAGGAGATCGCGAGGGAGAATCAAACACTTAAGACCAATGTGATCGATAAACTGATTCTGCTTTATTGTGGTACACAGGCTCATATTTATGCTTCAAAATTGTAGAGCGTACGTTTATTAATTAACACATCAGAAGGCAGCATTGATTAACTTAGGGAAGATCGGCAAACAAGCCTTTCCGCATTTTGACAGCTTAAGGTTATCTAAGGAAAAGCCGGCTTAGCGCTTGTGTTTACATAGCATCTGTCATTCATCATTAACCCGGAAAGTTTCAATTAACACCCGGCAAACAATGGATAAGCCGGCAAACAAGCTTAACAATGACTGACAGGCTTGACCGGGTTAACGCGATTTAGCGGTTTTTGCCGGCTTTTCGCTATCGCGTCTTTTTGTTAATGCAAAATTGCTTTGAAGCTGATCCTCCTGTTTCGTGCTGCAGGATGTTTATTCTCCCGATCTTCTCGCTCTGTGTTGGCTCAGGACCAGCTGGTTGGGGCGGCTTTCGGCCGTGTTGCGAGGGGTCAGCCGGTCACTGCGGTCTCTCGCTCTGGCTCACTTTGTCCCGATCCCATAGTCCTTTGCGAAGATCATTCTTCCCACAACATCTCCCCCTCTTCTTCTAAAAAGCTGCTCGGAAGTTCTAAAAGCAATATTCTGAATACATTGTAAACAACATGGTCCAAATAAACATATTAAAATGCCTATGACTACTATCATTATTATTGGTTGAAACACATGTAACAGCCAGGCTGGTAATCCTAGTGAGTTGAACCAGTCTGCAACGGGGTCGGCTTGAATTCGGATCTTCTGCAAGTTCTTCGTTAATCTTTGGAGTTTGCTGGAAACTGAAGCTGAATGATCAGACAAATTAAAACAACAGAGACCCTCCAAATCGCCACACCCGTGATTATGAATTCCTAATAAAAAATCAATTGCAGCTCGGTTCTGTAAAACTGCTCGGTGCACCCCTTTGACATCCATGGCTATGTCTGCGAGTACACTAGCAGTAATATTCATTTGATTTCGCGCCCAACACGCCAGCCGGCGTATTTGTTCTGCATTGAGCCCTGCTTGAACTCCAGGAAGGAGCCAAGACGTGAAAACAAGGGCAGTGGTGCTGCTAAGCTCCACTTTGTCATTGCAATTGGCAGGCAGGGCAAGATCGCGTTTAATTCTCCTCTTGGCGAGGTCCTGCACAACAGTCATGTTTACTGTATCTAAATTCAAAAACACGAGCTTCCCAATATAACAAGGGCCCCCAACTGGCCTCCAGGGTATCCCGGTGAATGCACGATTTTCACAAATTAGAAATATTCCAGGAGGCAGTGCTCGGGGAGTGAGAATTTTTAGATTAATAAGGGCTGGCCGAGTATGAATGGATGCATGCCACAAATTGCTGCCAGTGACATTGGTATATTGCTCCCAGGGGGGTCTACCTGGTGTTATGCTCCGATAGTAAGGAGCACCGTCAAAGGCTATCATGCCGGTGCCATTCACAAAATCCATTGGTCTCCAGTAAAAGGCGCAGCCCTCTAGCTGAGTAACCTTTTGTTTTATTCCGGGGGGAATTGCCCATAACAAGTCAATTTCCTCCGGGGGATCTTGTGGGACCCGGTACAGGGCACTGACTATACTGGCCAACAGGCAAGTGGCTTTGTGAAACGGCCACTTTCTTTCTCTAGTAATAGGATCACAAGTACATGCACAGTGTGTATCGTCTTTGGGGGTTTTACATTCTGAAGACACCTGGGAATCGTGTATGTAGGATTGCAACTCAGTTAACAGTTCCTGAGGGGTCATGGGCACTCCGATCATGCAAGATCGGAACGGATCACCCGCCGCTGTCATCGCCAGGCACACGTGGGTCTGATTCAGTCGTTCTGCTAGCGTCGCCCACAGGTTCCGTTTCTCCATTCGTAGGTGCTGCGTCTCGATCGCCTTGGTTGTTTTGCTCGGGTTCAGGGTCAGGAGGCTCACAAGGAGGAGGAGATAGATGCGGACGCACCCATTTTGCAGGAATCCACCGCGATCCATCTCCTGTGGAAACACAAGCATACCCTCGTCCCCATGTTATTAATTGACACGGACCATCCCACGCATTTCTCCTTGGGTCATAACATTCTACTAAGACCTCCTCAGAAAATTCATTATTTGTTTTGCCATGATGAAAATAAATAGGCTGCTTATCTTGCAAAATTGGTCTCACATTTACCCAGTTCAAGACATACATGGCTTTGGCTACTACCCCAAGAATGCCTAACTCCCCCTTTTCTCTTAAAAAGAGGGAAATGTATCTTTTCACATCTTGATGTGTGCGTTCAATGATAGCCTGGCCAGAAGAGTTGTAGGGGACTCCGAAGTTGTGTTTTACCCCCCATAAACTCATAAATTGAGCTACAGCATTTGCATGATATGCGGGAGCATTGTCAGTCTTAATAGTGTCAGGTTTTCCTAAAACTGCAAAGGCTTGGAGCCAATGTTGAATGGCAGCCTTTGCTGCAGTAGTCGTTGCTGGGGTACACCAAACGGTGTGTGAACACGTGTCGACGGAAACGTGTAGAAACTTCATTCTTCCTAATGCTGGAAGCTCGGTGACATCTGTTTGCCAAAGCTGCAGGGCTCGCGTTCCTCTGGGGTTGGTTCCCTGCGATTGCAAAGGAGGAAGTCTTGCACAATCTGGACAGGAGGCGACAATTCCTCGAGCGGTTGCCAGTGGAATGTTGAATTGTTTTGACAGCGTCTTCGCCGATTGATGAAAGAATTGGTGCGATTGACTAGGTAGTTGGCAGGCGTAGAGTTGGCTCACGCTGGTGTCTATTACGTTGTTCCCTGTAGCAAACGGGCCAGGCAGAGACTGATGGCTGCGCATGTGAGTAGCCCAGTACGGGTGCGCTCGCAGCACGATACAATGTTGCAAAGTCAAAAGGGTAGCGCTGATCTTGTTATCTGTGTGAAAATGCAGTAGAGCAAAGGGTAACTTTAGCAAGATACCGTAGACGTATAACGAGTCTACTACCACGTTGACGGGTTCGTTGGGGTGATCCTTGAATACCTTCAGGGCGGCCAAAAGTTCCAGCTGTTGGGCTGAACCGTGCGCAGTGTGCAAGCTGGTTTTCCATACTCCTTTCTCTTCCCACGCATAACCGTATGTCTGTGTTTTGGCACTGGCATCTGCAAATAAAGTCTTAGCACCGAGTATTGGTTGGTCTGAGCGCGAAGGGCGCCATTGTAGCGGTAAATTCGTTGAGAAGAGGGGGTCAGCGGGTAGATGAAGATCAATAGGAATGTCCGTGACTGCCAGAGCGAAGGTAACTGACTGCTGCATAGCTTCTGCTATGTCTTCCGCCGAACAGTCCGTGAGGCGAAGGTGAATCATATGTGGCAATTGTCCTGTCATTTGAATCGTTCTTTGTTTTGCTTTCAGCAGCATTTGACCCAAGCTGTCAAAGAATGCTGTGACTGTTTTTTGGGGCAGAGAAGCATGAACCCATTCCAAAATATTTAATTTGTTGTTTTTGTGTTGTCCGATAATTACTGCGATGGGCAGCTGGGTGCCATAAACATATAAATTGACAGGAAGGGAAGTGTCAAGTCTTTGCGAAGATGCGTGCGCGATCTTGTCCTCAATTGCTCTCAGGGCTTCCTTTGCTTCGGGGGTGAGCTCGCACGGGTCTGTAATTGCTTTAGCTCCTTGCAAAAGGGAGTACAATGGCTGCAATTCTTGTGTGGTGATGTTTGCCCGCGGGCGAAGCCACTGAATATCTCCCAGGACCTGCTGGAGGTTGTTTATCGTGGTTAAGCCTTCTGTGCGTACCTTTGTTTTTTGCGGGGTCACGATCTCTGGGAAGATTTTCAGTCCCAAATAGTTCCAAGGTGCAGTTCGTTGGACCTTTTCAGGGGCAACCCGAAGCCCAAAGCGGGATAGCTGTACCTGAAGTTCTTGCAGCATTTTCGTTGTGACTTCTATTGGATCGCAGCACAAAATGTCATCCATGAAATGATAAACCAACGTCTGGGGGTACCGTTTTCTCCAGTCCTCTAGTGCTTTGTCCACGTACCACTGGCATATGGAGGGGCTATTGCGCATGCCCTGTGGGAGGACGACCCACTCGAAACGCTGCGTGGGTCCCCTCAGGTTGATCTCAGGTACCGAGAAGGCAAAGTATTTGTAATCTGCTTCATGAAGGGGAATGGTGAAAAAGCAATCCTTGAGGTCTATGACAACCAAGTCCCAGCCCTGTGGAAGCATGTTCGGGGACGGCATGCCTGGCTGCAGCGCCCCCATTGGCTGCATAATTCGATTAACAGCTCTCAGGTCTTGGAGTAAACGCCACTTGTTTGCTGCTTTTTTCTTGATAACGAATACAGGTGTGTTATAGGGGCTGGTGGACGGGCGAATATGTCCTTGAGCTAACTGTTCCCGAACAAGTTCTTTTAAATGTTGAAGTTTCTCCGCTGGTAGCGGCCACTGGGGAACCCAAACAGGTTCTGATGTAGTCCATGTCAGCTTTAAAACGGGCGCGGAGGTGCTGCCAGTGACCGCTGCTGAAAAGGTGGAGGCGGGGTGACGATCATGGCTCCCCATTGCGAAAGCGCATCCCGTCCCAACAGCCACAGATGAGTGTTTAGCACGTAAGGAGTGACTTGTGCAACGTGTCCCTCATTGTCCACAATGGTGATCCGGCAGGCTGCTTGGAACGTCCCTTGATGGTCCGTTGAGCCCCCGATCCCGGTAACAGCTGCAGCAGGTTCTAATGGCCACTCCGCGGGCCAGGCTTGCAGGGGGACAACAGAGGCGTCTGCGCCCGAATCCAGCATGGCGAGCACCTTGATCCGAATTCCGTGTGGTCCCTCGATCGTGACTTCTCTAAGCGGCTGCTTCTCCGTCATGGGTGCAGCGAAGGCGATCGTGGCCGCTTGTGTATCTGCGGGGAGAAAGCCTCTTTGCTGGGACATGGTTAAAATCGTTGGCACAGTTCTCCGAAAAGGAATCAGCTGGGCAATTTTGTCACCGGCGGCAATTACGACAGGGGGAGCCCATGTTCGCACCATGACCTTAATTTCTCCACAGAAGCCTGCCTCGATACACTCAGGGATGACCATGATTGCCTTCTTGGTTACTAAAGATTGTCCTATAATTAAAGCAGAGAGACTTTCCCCCAAATAGACACCGGTGGGCACACGTGTTACATCAGGGGTGGTTAGGGAAATTGTGCTGGCTGCTGCCAGAGCCATGCCGGCGGTCCTGCTTGTGGTGCGGGGATCGCGGCCGCGGCAGGGGGATAAGTCTGGCTCTGGTGGGAGAGCAACGCGGGAGCTGGGGGGGCAGCTACGGGATACATTTGGTTGGCAGGCGCTTGGTTGGAGATTGCAGGGTACATTCGGTTGGCCGACACTTGGTTGGGAGAGTATTTGTTGTCCGCGCTCCCCCCGCGGCTCTGCTGGTTTCCCGGCAGCGGTGAGCCATCCTTGTGAAATTTAACCCTGCAGTCCACCGCCCGGTGACCGAATTTGGCACATCGATAACAGGTCCCTTGAAACCTTACTTCTCCCTGGGAGGTAGGTGCTCTTTGCACCCCCTGGTTGTTCTGGGTCACCCGGTTCGGGCAGGTTCGGCGGATGTGGCCGGGCTGGAGACATTCGTAGCACACGGGACTTTTATTTTGATTATTCTGCCCTGCGGGCACTACTTGTTTTAAAGCGGCGGCCAATGCAACGCTGTGAATTTGGGCTTTCTGTTCCTCCCACACTAGGCGCTCTCGCGCACATGCCTCAATCATTTCAACGAGAGTTGCCCCTATGGGCAGCCGTGCCAACAACTGTTTACAAGTTGGATTTGCGTTTTGCATTGCCAGTTCCTTTACCAAGGTAGCACGCATTTCTCCCTGTATATTGGGAGCCTTGTCTATTGCTTCCTTCAATCTGTCCACAAATTGCATAAACGACTCTTGCTCCCCTTGCACGATTTTAGTGTACGGTGGACTGACAGTTCCCATCTGAGGCAATTGCTCGAAAACCCACAAGGCGCATCGTTGCGACTGCTCTCGTATACGCGGAACTAATCTGGCTTGCCGCTGCGGATCGGTAAACATCCCTTTTCCCATCAACATATCCAATGTAGCTGTGGACAGGGGATCATTAGGGGGAAGAGTCACATTTTCCATCATTTTTGCTTCTAATCGCTGCTCCCATTTTTGCAAAAACAGCATATTTTGGGTAGGTGTCAGTAAAGTTTCCATCAGCAATCTGATATCATAAGGCACCAAGTCAGTATGCGTTAACAAAGTCCCGATTTGCTGTCGCACCAAACGATTGTCTGTGCCATAGTCCATTATATTCTTTTGAATTTTATTAATCATGTTCCAGTCAAAGGACACCCATTCTGGCGCATTACCCCGGCGAACCACCGGCATTAAGATCGGCTGCATTGTCAACTTTCCTTCTATCGTTGCATTTTCTATCACTGCTTGCCATCGCTTCCTATGATCAAACGTCTCATCCCTCCCTGGCAAAATTGGCGCCCGGGAAGGGAAGGAGCCCTCCGTTAAACTCTCTGTCAAACGCCTCATTCCACGAAATCTACTTTCAATCTCCTTCCGCGCACTCATCCGAGCATCCTCCTTTTCTTTTTCTCTCTCCTCATCCCATCTTTCCAACGACTCCTGTATCCTTAGTCTCTCCTTGTCCTCAAGCGACAGCGGCGCTCCCAACTCCCTTTTCTCCCAGGGATTCCACCGTCCTCTCTCTCCATACCGTGCTACCAGCCATTCCTGCGCATCCTTCCACGTACATTCCTTACTTAACACCTGCTTTTTGGCTCTCTCTTTATTTTCAAGAAACTCCCGATCATCCCATTGTGCTAATGACATCCGTGGGGGGCGCGCATCTGGGGGAACCTCATAAGCTCCTGTTCTATCTTTTTTCCATTTTGACAGATCAGGGCAAGTCGTGTCCGGCAAATCCTCATCCATGGGCAAGGGCACATCGGCTGGGTCAGGGGGGGCCGTGGGGCCAACGAAGGAGGCTTCCTCGGGGACCGGACCTGTGTAGGGGGGAAGGCTGTCGGTGGGACCCCCCAGGGCTGTTTTTTCTGCCTCTGTCAGGGGGCACAGTTCCGTGCCTGGGGACGCGGGGTTTGGGAAGTGCCTAGGATCGTCGTCCCTGCCTTTCTCCTCCCCTCCGCCTATCCCCAGGGCTTCCTGCAATGCCTTTTTTGCTGCAACTTCCCCGTGCAGCCCGATCATGATTGCGTTTAATGTCCCGTAAATCGGTGCTATTTTGCACGCCTCTGGCTGTCCACTTTGCACAGAGCCCCATAAGTCCGCCCCTATGTTTTTCCAAATCTGTTGTGAGAATGCATCCTTCAGTTCTGTTAAATGACCCCGTTTTCGAGCCCATTGACACACAGCGAGCGCCTCTTTTTCTTTTAACTTGCAGTCATATCTAGGTGCCATGTCACAAACCAAGCGGAGCCCCTCTCTCTCCGCAGCCGATACGGCTAAACCCATCCCGCTACCCTGATTCGAAGGTCAGCTTTTTGACTCGACGATCAGTCAATTCTGACTTACCAGTCAGTAGTGGCCACTTCACTTCTCTCTTCCCGCCTCTCCTGGGCGTCCGGGGGACCTGGCTTTGCCCGCAATGATCCTACCCCTGCCGGGATGTCAAAAACCTCGAAGCCTCCTCCAGCGCTGTCCGCTTATCACGTCGGGGTCACCAAATTGCCGGGTTGTGCATCAAAGAATTGCCGCACGAACGGTTGCCGGCTTTTAGCGCACCAAAGGATTGCCGGCTGAGCGCAACGAAGGAGATCGCGAGGGAGAATCAAACACTTAAGACCAATGTGATCGATAAACTGATTCTGCTTTATTGTGGTACACAGGCTCATATTTATGCTTCAAAATTGTAGAGCGTACGTTTATTAATTAACACATCAGAAGGCAGCATTGATTAACTTAGGGAAGATCGGCAAACAAGCCTTTCCGCATTTTGACAGCTTAAGGTTATCTAAGGAAAAGCCGGCTTAGCGCTTGTGTTTACATAGCATCTGTCATTCATCATTAACCCGGAAAGTTTCAATTAACACCCGGCAAACAATGGATAAGCCGGCAAACAAGCTTAACAATGACTGACAGGCTTGACCGGGTTAACGCGATTTAGCGGTTTTTGCCGGCTTTTCGCTATCGCGTCTTTTTGTTAATGCAAAATTGCTTTGAAGCTGATCCTCCTGTTTCGTGCTGCAGGATGTTTATTCTCCCGATCTTCTCGCTCTGTGTTGGCTCAGGACCAGCTGGTTGGGGCGGCTTTCGGCCGTGTTGCGAGGGGTCAGCCGGTCACTGCGGTCTCTCGCTCTGGCTCACTTTGTCCCGATCCCATAGTCCTTTGCGAAGATCATTCTTCCCACAACAGGGGTACACTGTGTTTGCTGGCTGAGTATTCAGAGCAATCAGCATAGCAAATAATTATCCTTTCACCCACCCCTAAACTCAGATTGGGTCCATATTGGAGCCATTCCGGAAGTTGGGGACAATGTGATGATGCGGGATTTGTGTATGCCAACCGATGACACAAGCGGAGTGATGTTGTAGCTTCAACGCATCACCTTGCATTGGGCACCAGCCAGTCCTGCACCCAGCCCTGGCTGGCCGCTCACCACTCCTGTGCCCATGTTGATGACAAAGAAAAAAATACAATGATTGATGCTTCAGTCTATGCCGTGGCCTTCAATTTGTGAAGAGCTGGGACCAAAAACAAAACTTAACCCGCAACATAGAACCAATGTTTTAGAGCAGTGGCTCTCAAACATTTTAGCCCAGGACCCACTTTTTAGAACGGCACTCATGTCAGGATCCACCAGAAGTTATGTCATTAACCTGAACGTGATGTCATAGCCAGAAGTGACATCATCAAGCAGGAAGTGTTGTCGTTGTGCCATAATAAAACGCAGAACTTAGCATTCCGTTCCCCCTCTAGGGACACTACGGCCAATCAGGCTTTTCTGCCTCTGCCAAGAACGCAGGAGGGGGCAGTGCAAAGAGAAGCTTTCTAGAAGCTTCCAAGGGAATCCCTTAAACATGCACTCTTCACAAGAAGTGGTTCTCAAGACTCCTTTTTTTTCTATTAGTGTATTCCTGCAGCTAGATCCCTTTATAGGATCTCTTCAGGTCTGTGCATTAGACAATCTCATCTCCATTGATTCCTCCTTCCATTTCTCTTGTAGAATAAAGACTTGGGAATCCTTCCGGAGTCCAATTTTCACGTTCATTAACTGATGCAGACAGTACTTTTACCTCCGAATCGCTTCACCAAGTTGGGGAGAGTTTGCCTTTCATGTCTGGTGACGCGCCCGCATGAGGCGCACGAGGCCCAGTTAATTTATCTTTTTGAAAGAGTGTCCTAAATCAAGGAAATCCGCTTATTCCATTTGCATTGCTATTGAGGCTTTAAATGAAGGAAAGAAAAATGGAGAAAAGCTTTCAATCACAGATCAGATAATATTTTGGCTTTTAATATTCATCCCGTCTCATGTTGCTTCCAGGGCATAAGATTAAAAATGGCAAATTAGGTTAAAGGATTAAGGGAGAGCAAGCCTTTCAGAAGCTAGTACAGTAGATTGGATTCTCTCTTGCCTTGCACCCGGCAAAAAGCATCCATTGTTGTCAAAGGGAGGCTCCCTTCACCATTCACCCTTGCCGTTTTCCAAATTGAGGATCGAACACCGTCTTTTAGAATGAATCAACATGCGTGCCAAGCATAAGGCTCTGAGACAGGCAGGGGCAGACCTAGTCAAAATGGCACCTGGGGCACCCAATAGAAGTGCGCCGCCATGGGAGCCCAGGTCTACCCACCAGAAGCAGCCACGGGTAGACCTGGGTAGACTACGCATTGGGACCAGCCGTGGGTAGACCTGGGCTCCCTAGAGGGAGCCCAGGTCTACCCATTAAAAAATGGCCGCGGATAGACCTGGGCTCCCTAGAGGAAGCCCGCGGCTGTTTCTAATGGGTAGACCTGGGCTCTGGAGCCCAGATCTACCCACGGCTGGTCCCAATGGGTAGACCTGGGCTCTGGAGCCTAGATCTACCTGTGCAATGTTGCGGGGGCCACTGGCGCCGCCCTAGACGGCCCCAAGATGGCACCCAGGGCTCGTGCCCCCTGCCCCCCCCTAGATCCATGACTGGAGACGGGGTCAACGGGCAGCCCAGCCATACTTGCTTCAGGCCATTGGAGAAAGTGGCAAGGGGGTTCTTGCAACCTGTGCCCATCTGCCACCCTACTCAACCTACTGCTTGACAAATCTTTCTGAGCGCCATAAGGTGCTCCTCCCAATTCTGCTCGTAGGACAGTGGTTCCCAAACCCACCAGTGGGTTGCGAGCCAATTTCAGGTGGGTCGCAAAGCACCTAGGGAAACGGTATTGAAAATATGGGAAGATGGGATGCTGGAAAGGGGGAGGGCTGTGTGGCTGTTTTGCTTGTGTCAAGGTTGTAAATAGGCTTTTTTTTCTTTCGGATTCACTTAGCTATTGGAAAATGGCTGAGAAATAACCCAACTTGTTGCTGCCTTCTCAGGAAAGCAGCAGGCTCTGGCGTCACAATGAGACCACTTCCAGCCATGTCATCACTTCTAGACTGATTGCCATTCTAAAAAGGGGGTCCCGGTGCCAAAACGTTTGAGAATCACTGGTGTAGGGGAATTTCATAGTTTGAGCTCATCTTGTTGAATGCTGGCAACTTCTCTAGCTGTCACCACCAAAAAGTGAACATGGAAGTGACTTTCACAGTTCTTCCCGATGGGAAACATCTGAACATTCTTTTTTTTAAAGCCAAGCAAATTTGTATAAGACATGTGCAATTTTGCAAGGCCAAGGGGGCCTCTGCATGTCCTTGAGATGACGACGACGATGACAACAACAACAACAACAACAACAACAACAACAACAACAACAACAACAACAA
>JAJKFI010036063.1:0-43993 GCA_029204185.1 Lerista edwardsae
CCCGATGCAGTTGGAGTCCGGGTTCGGCCCCCGTAGGCGTGGGGGGGGCAAGAAGGGGTGCAAAATGCATAAACTGTGGAAGATCATTTTGTTACCCGGGCAACGCCGGGTAACAAAAAGCTAGTGAGCTATATAATGAGCTATATAATGAGCCATTCAGGGAAGTGACAGCATCACCTGCTTGAATGGCTCTGCCATACTTACCATGCCACCCCCCAACCACTATGCTGTAGGGCTGCCCTTGAAGGTTAGGAAGCTGAAGCTGGCACAAACCTTCTTACAGGATGAGCTTATTATGGCACATTATGCTAGCATCTACACTAAGGTTTAAGGCTGTTGCATTTCCATGGATAGTTCAAACTGATTTTGGCCATCTATATTATTTTTTTTATTATTTATTTAATTTTTATCCTGGCTTTCTGCCCCATAGGCACCCAAGGAGGCTGACAGCATTAAAACAAACACATTAATACCACAATTAAAATTGTATGTACAACCACAACATAAAATTGTATAACAATTAAAACAATGTTAAAAACAATATTAAAACAGTTAAAATTTAAAACAAGCAAGCCCCGTGGATCCCACAATTTGATAAAATTTAAAATATAAAGATGAAGAATGTAAAATGCCAGCCAGCCTGTCAACAATTGAAGGCTTGTTTAAATAAAAAAGTCTTCAGCCCCTGCCGAAATATTGCCAAAGAGGGAGCAGTTCTTAATTCTAAGGGGAGGGTATTCCAAAGTCATGGGGCCACCATCGAGAAGGTGGTGTAGTAGTCATTTCAATAGTCATTTCTATGGTCAACTAATAATAAATCCTTGACAATATCCTTAGTTCATTTGAACAGTACGGACAAAGAAATGTTATAATAGGCAGCTACTAGGTTTGGAATCCCCTCCACCCAGAGGTTTGCCAAAGCACAACCCTGGGCACCTTCCTGAATAGATGCAAGACATCTTTAATTTGAACAAGCATTTGTGGTTACAGATCAGTGCAGGAAGCGGTATAACATATATTATTGCACAATGGTGTGGATCTGAAGGTGTTCCAGTGCAAGCACTATGTGCTTCCAGCTGTTCAAAGGAGAGGTCTATATTTTCACAAACGTCCTCTTCCCATTGTGGCCTTCTGAACCACAGCTCAAATTTTCACAGACATCAGCAGTGGTTTTGGGAGGGGAGGAGGAAGACGCTGAAGGTGAGAAAGCCTCTTCAGAAGTAGTAATCTGGTTGTGGAAGTTGGTTTTCCAAACCATTTAATGTTAACTTTAAATGTGCGTTCTGCAGTACTCCTGGGGGTGACAGCTGCTATTTGAAAAAATTATTGATAAAGCAAAAAAAAAAACCACATGCACACACAGCATTCAGAGGTTTCAAGGATAGATAAAACAGGATAAAAATGCAAGACTGGAATTCGCACAAGTGACACTCAAATCGTTTAGTAAGTAAGGAAAAGGTTTGAGCCAGCTATTACTGAACAAGTATAAAATTATCCAATTTTGTTTTCAGTGGGAGTTCAATGAGACTCTGTTGAAATAAAGGGATTTAAATGATAGTCTTAGTAAGCTGTTAGTAAGCCATTACTTTAAGGTGCCTAATCTATCCCTAGAATAGCTCTATCTACTCACCATTAGGTAGCTGTAATGTCTTACAATATATGTGCTAGCGAATGTGAGCATCTCACACTATCCTGCCTGTGAAATGGCTGCTTTACGAAGACTGACCAGCTGTGAAAGTGAAGAATTTAAGTATTCTTGCTGGAGGGAAATGGATCACACAGTACTAACCTTATTCAGCACTGAGCCTATAATGTGCTGAGAAGTAAGGTTAAATTGAAGATGCTGCATTCCAAATTTATGCCGTAAAAGGGATTTAATTGTGCTTGGGATTGCTAAGGCTCTGCCTTGTTTTATGGAATAATTTGAATCTAAATGTAAGATAGTCAGAAGTAAAATAAAGGTGACTAGATTGATGCCTGTATCAAGAGACCCATTTCATTCCTAAAAATGCTTCATTACAATGAAGTGTTGTTGACTTCTAGAGGGGGCGAGCGATCAATTCATCTCACTAGAAGAGTCTAACCACAGTGAGCCAATTTGGATTCAATCCAAATTAATGCATGTAAGCTTGGGTGCAATTTGAATCAGGCATCATTGCCTTCCACCCCCCTATTCTCACTAAAGGTTCTATTTCCTTTCTTACTTTCCTGTGAGTTTGATTCTCAAGAATTTAAAGTGGACAGATAGGGAAGCAAAGAAGCTATTAAATGATTTCATAGAATCATAGAGTTGGAAGGGACCTACCAGGTCATCTAGTCCAATCCCCCGCCCATAGCAGGAAATTTCTAGTGAGTTAGCCCAAAAGATGTTTTCATATTTCCAAGACTTGCATGCAAAGGTGAACCCATGGACCATATTCAAGCACGCATTGCTACTCCACTGGTATTTTGGAACATAGTGTGGTGGACTTTTGGGCACAGGTGGCCAAATGGCAGCTCTTGACCAAATTCAGCCCAAAGCAATTTGGTATCTGCAGATCCTATCAATATTAATATGGCCATTCATCAAGAAAATGAACAATTTAAGGGCTCCCTTAAGATTGGGAATAGTTAGTGTGGTTGTTTTGCTTTGAGATACTTGCTGTGTTTAAAAGCAGTTCTAAAGAAATTGCTTATAAACCTATTGTTATTGACGTCCCCTAGAGTCCCCTAGCAAAAAGTCATTCAGTTCCATGGCACCTTAAAACCTAAATGAATTATTTGGGGGGGACGCTTCCTACTTCAGCAGGTTTAAAAATTACTTCGATTTTATGGTGCCACAAGCCCTATGTCTTTAACAGCAGTAGGTTTATTGCAGCCCAGTGCGACAGCACACAGAAGGTAGTTCACCTAAAAATTATGCACTTGTGGTACTGGAGAAAAACTCTCAGTTACACTGATCAATGAGTTTCGCTGCTCAAGTCATGCTCTAACAGATAGTGTTTGACTGAGCAGACTTGTATGTTTCCATCACCAGCTGTCACCAACAGATGTGGAGAAAACTTAGTGCTGTTATCTCCTATCCAGTAGGTGGTGCAGTGTGTTAGGAAAAGGTCTTTTGGAGAAGGAAAAAAGAGGAAATCAAAATGCAGGAACAAAGTCATTAACCGTATTTGCTTGCTCTTTGCAATATATTTTCTTCTAACAGACTCCTACTAGAATTTAAGATTATGTGCCCTGCAAAATGATGCATACACTTTTGGTTAAGAACTTCAAGTATTACGGATTTTAAATATTTAGCAGCCTAATTTATTGGTATTTAAACTGCTCATTGGGCCTCGTCCTCATTAAATGGAGCGAACAGTTAGTGAAGCCACAATATATCTCGCTCCCATGAGGGAGCAGCTGATAAACCATTGCTGTCTTCACAAATGGACAATGAGCAGGTTTCCTGCTCTTTTTCCCTTCCTCTCAGCTAGAGCAGGACGACGTCTCTTGCACTTTCACAATGCATTAAAACAGAGAACAGAGGCCGATCCTGGCAATTTCAATCGGCCTATGAAAGTCGATAAGGAATAAAAACAGAAAAAACTATCTGCTCAAAGGTAAATGTTGGTCATCGCAATCTTAGAGCGCAATCCTAACCGGGCGTTGCTCCAGTGCAGAGCTCTTTCAAATATGCCGTAAGGCACGTCTGAGGCGCGGTTTTGGGTGCTGGGCCGGTTCTGTTGACGTGGGCCTGCTCTGAGGGCACGCTGGAAGTGGGTGGGAAGTGTAACAGGGAAAGGGAAGGGCAATCCAGGGGCGGGCCAGCCAGCGATGGGATCTACAAATGAACAAGGGGAACGCTGGGCGGGACGTAGGCAGGACTTCCGCTTGAGTGGCAGCCCATCCGTAGCGTTCCGCGGCTGCCCTGGCCTCGGGGGGGGGGGGCTCCTGCTCGCCACGGGGGACAGGTGAGGGTCGCGCTGAGTTCCTGGGCGAGCAGCGGGGGGAGGGCGCGCTAACCAGGGGCAGGCTGTCCCTGAGGCCAGGACAGCTGCAGAACACTACGGACGGGCAGCCAATCACGCGGAAGCCCCGCATAAGTCCCGCCCAGCGTTCCCCTTGTTCATTTGTAGATCCCATCGCTGATGCCAGCCCAAGGAGGGGGGAGAAGACAGGAAATGGCCGTTAGGCCATATCCTAACCCTGGGCTGGGTGGCCCTGGTCAGGACTGCTCCTGGTTGCTTGGACGTGCACCTGCTATTTTGCTGGCGCAGATCTGAGCAGCCCCAGAGGGCTGGCTGGGGCTTGCCCCGAGGTGAACTCCAACTGCCTCCCAGCCTGCGTTAGGATACAGCGTAGGCCTGCCAGCTTGCCTGCTCCAACACAGGTTAGGATTGGGCTGTTAATTGTATTCGTATAAGCCCTTCACACTTGGGGTTCCCAGCAGTCTCCCCCACCATGGTGTTCCCAAGCAGCCACTAAGCAATGTGTGTTCATTAAATACATGCCATTAAGATACAGATTAGGGGGATGTAACTACAGCAACAAGTAAGGAGTGGAGACTCCGGCTCCCTAACGTCCATTCACTGAATGAGTGAACAGCGCTCTAGATTAGCTTTGCTTCAGAGATGGAACTATGTCAAGCATCTCAGAAAGATTAAGAGTATCTCATATGGGAACACTGAAAACTATATCAGGATACCAGGAAGAAACTCTTAATTGCTAAAGCAGCTCGACAATGGAACTGATTACTGAGGGAAGAGGCACTTTCTGGAGCGTGACCACCGGCGAAAAGCAGTGTATGCATGCATGTGGTTATATGCAATAGGATAAAGAGCCTACAAGAAAATTGTCGCTCCCCAACACTTTGCCTTTACTGAAATCACAAGAGAAAAACTTGCTACCCAGAAACTGTCTACCTGTAATGTTACAAGTAGTTACACAAATGCATTAAAGTTATAGCCATAAATTAGAGCAAGCAACTGAGACCAAACAATAATACAGACGGTAAAATATTTTGCAAACAATACTACAAAGCTTCTACTTTCAGGGGCAGTAGGAGTCTGAGTTCCCAGACTGTGATAGTAGAGGAAAGCTATTACATTCATGCCCTCCGTGTGGGTTCCCTGGAGGCATCTGATTGGCCATAGTGGGAAACAGGATGCTGGACAAAACAGACTTTTGGTCTAATTCTGCAGACCTCTTCTTGTGTTCTTAAACCTGTGCGCAAGCGAGCTTCTGGATTTCCAATGAAGCAGCTTTGCCATCCAAATCTCCTGTCTCCCGATGCTTTAAAATTCAGCACGTTAATGCTGGCAGCAATACTTCAATTGCTTACATAATAGCCCAATCCTATGCGGTGCTGGTGCAGCAATGGTGCTGGACTCATGCTGTATCCAGCGCAGCAACTGAGCAGGCGGGAGGTCTTCTCTGGATAAGGGAGCATTGGTCAGTGTTGTGCATGAGTCTCGAAATTCGAGTCGAGTCGCGTCAGGAGTCTCTGCTCCTTTGTGAATCGACTCATACACAAGTCCTAGCATACGCCTATGGTGACTCCATCCTGGAATTTCACAAGTCATTTTCACAAGTCACGAGACATTTCCTGGCAAGCTGCAGGCGGGTCAGGCACGCACACGCAATTGCAAATGGTCAAAATGGGGGGGGGGTGCACTCAGAGTTGTTGTTTCACACTTAACAGTAATGTTCCAGCAGGCCAGCAATGCGCTACTGACAGTGCTTCACTCCTAACCGGCCGCCACGACGAAACCTCCCCCCCCCCACTGTTCACATCACAACTGAACTCTGAAGAATGGAAGGGAAAAAATAGTCCAAGAACTGGCACATCATTCATTCAGTGAGACCTGTTTTCCACCAAAGCTGGTCTGACCTGCGGCTGTTACACAAGAGAGCAAGCAACCAAGCATACGTAGCTGCAGGGAACCTTTGACTACATACTAAACTGGCCACCATGATGAAAACACCTCCCCCCCCTCTGCGGCTAAGCAATGGCGAAGTTGCGGCTAATTCTTCTGTGGCCAAGAATCCTTCCCCTCTGCCCTCCCTCACCCAGAGCCAGAATTAAGATCACTCTTTCATCCAATCGAGGGTCCGAACGTTTGGATATGGACAAAAGAACTCCTCTCCCGCCTCCCTCCCCCTTCAGCTGACTGGCCGTGCCTTCCTCCACCCAGGTCTTGTGTTCCTTCCTTCTCCCCACGCCTCGTGCTCGCTAAAGCCAGCTATCCAAAACTGGAACAGGTACATTTTCAAATGTTTTAGCTTTCCGCTTCCCCTCCACCACCCCCTGCACCTGTTCTTCTGGCTGGAAGGAATGAAACTACCGTTGGTCGTGGCGACTTTGTGGCACTACCCAGATCTCCAAAAGAGTTCGTTCTGATGTGGAAGACGCAACAAAGTATTGAAGAGTGCACATGTACTCACTTATTTGAGTTGCCGGAATTGCTGACTCATTGAGAGTCAGTGGCCAAATTAGCGAGTCAGAGTGAGAGTTAATGACATGTGTGAATCAATTCAGATGAGAGTCAGGCCAAAAAGTCAAAACTCGAGTTAAAGTCACAAGTCACAAGTCTTTTTTTCACAACACTGACATTTGTTCTCTTACCTGATGTAGAGCCCCAGCCTGCTCAATGGGGCTTCTTGGAGCTGTGCCAGCTACATCGCTAGTGCAGAATCCCTACGTAGAGGGCTAGGATTTGGTGGAGGAGGCCCTTGCCCCCTCCCAGGCTGGAACCACCCCTCTCTACCTCTGTTCTCCTCTTCTCCCATCTGGCCGCTGCCCAGCAGAGCACCTGATAGCCCAGATGGCCATCAGGTGAGATGCAGTGCCTGTGGGATGGCTTACTTGAGCAGTGTCAAAAGGCACTTAACAGCACTGTTATGACACCCAGTGCCCGCACTGCAGCCACAGCACTGCCCAACAATAGGATTGGGCTCTAAGGTTGCAATCCTATGCACACTTACCTGGAAGTAAGTCCCATTCAACTCAGTGAGATTTACTTCTGAGTGGACATGCACAAGATCGTGCTAAAAATAATTTGTGCACATTGTTTCAATTTTAGTTTGACTAAAAAGTACTGATTATTTATTTATTTTTTTGCCTTCCCATTTAGGAAAAAAAAATATGCGGTGCATCTTGTCGCTTACTGTGTGATAACAGACCCTCTCAAGCTGTGCTTTCTGCAGTGGTTAGTACCAACAGTAGTTCTGCAACAACAGCAACAAAATTCAAATACCTCTTACAATCAGGTCTGCCGCAGCCGATAGCTTGTCCACACTTGTTTGCACCATGCAGACGTATTTTCCAGCATGATTCAGCTGGATGCTTCTGATCATCAAATCACCAGCTGAATCCTGCTGATAAAGTAGGGGAACGTGGTTACAATTACTTTTTAATGAGCTCTAAACATCATTATCATATGAAGGACACTGCGACTAATGGATTTACTTTACATCCACTGATGAAAACATTCATAATGCAGACCGTGGCCTATTTAAAATATGTGAGCTTTCCTCGAAGATAAGGGCTAAAAAAAAGTATGGCTCCCTGCAAGGGACACAGGAACTTCATGTCAAACAGTTTACCACAAATGTGACCTGACAAAATGCAACTAGCATAGGCTTCGCTCTGCCACGCTCCAGACACCCAATTTATAGCTTTCAGGTATTTAGATGTCTCCATTCCTCAGGACCCCATTTTGTAAGTGAACACCGACCCTAATTATGAGGCATCTGCAGTCATTTCCACAGCCTGTGCCACGGACAGTTTCAACAGTTCACTGTTTTGGTATTAAAAGGTCAGGGGGACAGGACTCTGAGGAAATTTTGCATCTCCTAGCATGGAACAATGATAATTTATTTCTCCAAATGCTCGCTTCTGAGCATTGCCAGCTGCACGGAACTAACGGCACAATCCTATGCATGTCTACTCGGAAGCAAGCTCCATAGAATCCAATGGGACTTATTCCCGGGTGTGTATAGGATTGCAGCCTGACAGTGGTTCTGCGTGATCGTATAGCTCTCCCAGTCCACCAGGCACAGCACAACATATCATGTATCTATGAACAAGACTACAGTGGCAGCCTTTTAATTGTGGAATATTAATATGATGCGTATTTTTGGGGTTTCTGGCATTATTAGGTGTAATTGCTGGCAACAGCTGCTGCTGCTGCTGCGGTGCCCTCCGCAGGGCAGAACCTGAAGAGATTCATTTTATCGTCTACACTTCTTAGTCTCCTAGCACCTGTCTGCTAGTCAAAGGGCGGCACTTAATGTTTTCAAAAACTGCCATTTTCTCTCCTCTTTGCAAAGTGAAAGTGAGCCAAGAGCTGGGCTTGGCTCTGAGGGAGCTGTGTTTAGGGATTTATACTCTGATACAACTGTATACAAATTACCAGCTCTCTTACTCAGCTCTACATCTTCAAGTCACTAATGTTTGTTTTAAAAGGAAGCTGTGACAGCAACTGGAGACTCTGCAAACAACATGGGATGCAGGAATTCAGCTACTACAAGACGCAGCAGAAGCGCCACAGCTGACTCCCTCTTTCTCCTCTCCCCCCAACGCTAATACAGTCACTGGGAACCCCAACTTGGGGGCCTGTGTGGCTTTTGTTTTGCAGGGTAGAAACAGGAGGAGGGGGTGGGCAATCCTATTCTCTTCATACACCAAGTATCTCCACATGTGCCAATATGATGGCCCTGCCAGTGTAAAAGCCCACTTGATGACTGGTGCCCCACAGGCACTGGTGCAACACGGGAAAAACATGGATGCCACTCGGACGCCAGTGCAACTCCGCCAGCAGAGAGGCCAGAACAGGATGTGGTGGGGCATGATGTGGGAGAGATGTTGATGTAGATCATATACTAACTTCTCTTCCAGTGGATGGACACATCTCTGACACCAGAAAAATGCTACACCAACAACAGAGTTGGCATAAGTAGAAGAAGCCCCATAAGAAACAACGGAGCATGGAAAAACAGCAGAAAATGGCACCTCCTGCCCTGCTCACTTTTCTACCACAGATGACATTTGGCAGCCAATCACAGCACACCTTCCCCAGTACATATCCCCCTATCAGGGAGACTACATCTCACATGAGATGCTCCCCAGAGTATTGGCATGGGCCTACACCTCTTTGGTCACTCAAAAGGGAACTTTGGAGACAGGAACCATGGTGAAAGGGCACTAAGTGCACAAAGGGAGCACTTTGCACAAACAACCTCCTGCCCCTCGCAAACCTGTATGAGAAAAGACTTCTTGTCTTCTCAGAATTCGTATTGCAGGTACTCTGCCCCAGAAGGACTCCAACTGGAACTTCTACCTCACTACCCCAACAGGAGAAGGATAATGCACCGCACACAAGTAAGAAAGGGAGGACGGAATCCCATACTGAAAGGTGTTGATGCTTTCTCTCTCTCTTTCTCTCTTTTGTGTCTTTAAAGGTAAAGGTTTCCCCATGACTGAATGGTCTAGTTGTGACCGGCTGTAGGGGACGGTGCTCATCTCCATTTCTAAGCTGAAGAACCTGTGTTTGTCCTGAGGACAAGTTTCCGTGGTCATGTGGCCGGCATGACTATACACCAAGATGCACGGAACACCGTTACATTCCCACAGAAGTGGTACCTATTTATCTACTTGCATTTTTACATGCTTTCAAACTGCTGTTGGCAGGAGCTGGGACAAGCAACAGGAGCTCACTCTGTCATGTGGTCTCAAACGGCCAACCTTCAGGTCAGCAAGTTCAGCAACAGCGGTTTAACCCGCAGCGCCACCACATCCCTACCCTTGTGTCTTTACCCTCTCCCAATTCTGATCCTCCAGGATTAGCAAATGTACTATCAACCCAAGCACCCCATTCTTTTGCAACAGCTAAGAGCAGGGTGTGCTTCCTTTTGTGGAATGCCAGTGACACCAACCACTGCTACTGCTTGCCAAACTTCCCTTGTTTTTCAGAATTACACCATTGCCACAAGGGGGTGGACACTGGTCCTCTGCAGTTCCACTGCAGCTGTCCCAGAAGTGGGAAAGGGAATGATCCAAGTCGCCATGATCTCATCCCCTACAGAGCAACACTCTCCTGAACAAACAACAGAGTATGCATCTCAAGCCAGAAAACAGGATGCTATTGTCTGCTCCTTATTACTTCCTCTGTGTTTCTCCTGGCTCACTACAGGTAGCTACCCCACATGTGAACACCCTGTGCAGCCTGCAGTGGCCAGCATGAACCCAGTTGCTGCTTTGCAAGGTTGCTAAACTACACATTCCATTAAGGCCTCTGTGGCTTTAAAAACACCATAGCAGACAGTGAACCAACGGGTGCAGCCAGACCTCATTGGCACCTGTTACTAGGCTGCCTGTTGGGTAACTTGCAATGGCGATGACACATAGATATCACACCGATGATGCACCAATGTAATGGCAATGACATGCCAATGAAGCACTAATGTCACACCAGTGATGATGATATCAGGACATCACACCATGAATAACATGCTGTGCCAATGTTTCCATCGATGCTGGGTGCATTATTGGGAAGGGCTGTACCAGTGTTACTTTTCCAGGACACGCTTGGTATTTTGTCGTCATCGTAGTGGTGTGCATGCATCGTAGAGATGGCATTGCCAGGATAATCTTTGGATATGACAGACGTCATGCCAGTGTCCATGCGCCATTGGCGCAGTGTCCAAAATAGGATTGGGCCATTACTTTCATTTTTCCTTGAAACAGTTTCCAAATTGTCTCCCATGCAAGGAAACATGTCCCATGCAGGGACAGGCTGGAGGATACTGACACGCTCTTTGACTTTCTTGCAACAACAAAGTCTAAGCGTGTCTCATACAACTGCAACAGAGATTGAGACAATCTTTCAACAGAGCCTGGCTATGCGGAGAAGTATTTATTGCAAGGCTGAGATAGAGAGGATTCTGTGCTCTGGAGGAAGAGAAGACATGGAGCAATGGAGTTTCTCCTTTATTGCAACTTAAGCCAACAGAGATACGGTGAAATCTGCCTATTCTTTCCTATTTAGACTGATTCAAAGAACAGTATTTAGTGTGCTATCTTGAACTCCTGTAGCCAATGTCCTAAACATAACTGTCTCATGATAAGGTTAGCAGTCACGTGCCTAACCTACATCATATATGACTTCATGTTTAGCAATAAGATCTTGCTAATCTCTGAAGCATGAGAGTGACGCACACTGCAGTTTACTGGGATATGAATATGTCCATGCTAACAACCTACACTCCCATTTGTTTCTATGGGACTGCAATGACTGGCGTTTGTTGCATATGTTACGTTTTGCTAATATGTTATGCTTCCAGCAAGAAGAGAATGCTAAGAAATTACTATTTCGACAATGTAGGCGAGAAGGTGCAAACATTGCCAACTGTTTCATTTGAAATATTTTTTCTAAAGGATCCAACATGCATCTATTATCAGAACTGGCACATCTACTCAGAAGTTGCATTTGGAAGGATACTCTGAAATGGGAATCATTTATTCCAGCAGGAAAGTACTGCACTTCTGTATTACCCACCACATTGACCCACAGGGCAACAAAAGAGAATTGGCCGTGTAGGAAGCACAGAAATTAAGTATTCTACTGGTGTAGTTACCCTTGTTGTAAATGACTGCTGTTTGAGCGCATAGGTGTGACCATACCTAGTGCTAACATTTAACTAGATACAGGGCACAATTTTAACCTGGAGTTAGGTCAGCACAAGGGACTTGTGCAGGCCCAAGAGTGTTGCAAATGCACCGTAAAACGCATTTGGACCACTCTCGGAGTCAGGGAGGACAGTGGATGTCCACGTGCTGGCCTCCTTGACTCAGAGAGTGGTGCAAACGTGCTTTTTGGTGTGTTTGCGACACTCCTGGGCTGGCACAAGACCCTTGTGCCGGCCTAACGCCAGGTTAGAATTGTGCCCACAGAGCTATAAATCTGTGAGCATTTAAAAAAAAAAAAAAAAGGACCAACCCACTATATAGTTCGTTTCTGTTAACAGGATACAGCTAAATTTTGATCATTCTTATCACTGTAATTCTCAGACATTGTGAATGTCTTGGGGGAGGGATTACTAATATTAATACTTACCCCTCCAACTCTTTCAAAGTGATCCCCGTCTTTTTCAAAGTCTATCAGGTGTCCATTAAATGACCAAGTAAACATAATATCTAGCGGGTGATCATGAGATACCTGGCAAGGCAGAAGAATACTTTCACCAGCAGTGACATCCATGCTGGTAGGTGCTACCATAAACCGTGTGGGATCTGTAAAAATAACAAAGAACACAAAAGGAACCTGTAAATAACTCACCTGGTATAAAACACAGATTAGTGCTTCAATAAAGCTCTGAACCCCTGACTGAGCATTCTGAGGTTGGGCAACATAAAAATGACTTTTAAGGTCTATTTCAGATATATGTCTCAATTGTCCCTGCACCAGAATAGCTTCCATAGGAACAAAGTTTTGCATGTTTTAAGCCATTGCACAGGGTATGTAATGCTTGCACCTACGGTCTCAAACAGCAGTAATTTTGGTACTTCATTAATGCACTGTCCATGCTAACAACCTACAGCACAATCTTAAACATGTCTACTCAGAAGTACTGAATTTAACAGGAGTTTTTTCCAGGTAAGTGTGCATAGAATTGCAGCCTTAAACATGTTATTTGTCCACTGTGACTGGAGCGGGTATTTGTGTTTGTGTGCACATGTGTTAATACAAAGACAACCTGGCTCATCTGAATGTGGCCCATTGTAGGTACATTGACTTAAATGCCTTTCCCATATTCTGAATCACGATTGGGGGATCCAATATAATGATGCAACGCCAAAGATGGGTTTAAAGTCATGTCCTGTCTCTTTTAAAGAGGTTTCTTCTATATTATATATATCTTTGAGGACCAATCCAGGACAGATTATAACATTCAACATTATATATTGTACTAAGCAAGGCAAACTCACAAAAAATACTATTTTTGCCGACTTGAAGCTATATATCTGAAGCATGGATGACAGAATACAATGACTTCATTTGATGCTTAGTGGAATAATCCCTTATTCACAGAGAAATATTTTACAAGTCGTTTAATTGTCCATTTATCACTCTATTCCCACAGAATATTCAAAACAGCGGTGTTGAAAGATGAACCACAGCAATATTATGCAGGCTCCGAGTCCCCACTGGTACCTACGAACTCCCAATGCCGTCCCAGTTTTCATTTGTCTTTGATTTCAGCTGACAAAAACATAGTAAATTTTGTTAACATGTCAGCAAGGCAAAGAAAGGAAAAACAGGCTGTTTATCAATCAGCCCCCAAAATGGGAAAAAAAAACTTGCCCATATTTTGCTTATTTCAGAGTCTTGACAACAAAAGCAGTATTCACTCAGCCAGCCAAACAAAGCCAAACTATTTAGTTCAATTCACATACTTCATAGGAATGAAAACTATAACTTGGTCAGAAATATAAAGATGAACAATATGTTATAAGATACACAGGACTTTTCCACATTCATGTAGGGCAGGCCTTCTCTACTAAAAACATGCCGTCCACATCCTGAAGTCATAAGAACAGCCCAGCTGATCAGGCAAAAGGCCCATCTAGTCCATGTTTCTGTATCTCATAGTGGCCCACCAGGTGCCTCAGGGAGCACAGAGGACAACAATATACCTGCAGTCCTGTTCTACTCCCTTGCACCCAAATTCAGCCTACTTCTAGAACCAGGAGGTTACAAGCCATATATCCATAAGGGCTTGCAACCTGTGACTGATGTTTCCTCCATAAATCTGTCCAAAGTCCTTTTGATGGCATAGAGGCCAGGGGCAATCACCACATCCTGTGGCAAGGAGTTCCACAGATTAATTACCCTCTGGGTAAAGAAATATTTTTCCTATCATCCCCAGTAACATCTGGAAAATTGAATCAGTTAAGTTGTACTATCCATTTTAGAAGGAGAACCGGTCATCAGGCTGCTATTTTGTGGTAGACACATGTTTCCTATAACATTTAGTTGCCCTAGGAGGTGGGATAGTCACCAAGTATCTGTTGCCACATACCCTCAGCCCCTTTCATTTCCTATGTTGACTTGCTTCTTTAGTTCTTTGTGCACAACAACCACTTCCTGGTTTGATGATAACTTGCAATACAGGATCATATAATTCCTCAACTAACTCTTTACTAGACTTTTCACCTTTCCTGCAGAATCCAACTATTTCTCTTCTAGCAGTTGTCGACAAAGTGGCTATTCCTTTCAATAACAGGAGGACTAACAAGTTTTGTTGACGCAGAAGGATGTGGCACTGCAACAGTCTGCCTCCGAAAGTCACTTCCACAGATGTCTGAAACCTGATTTCAGATAATGGAGTGAGTGTTGCTGCATTTACAAATGAGAAGTGCTGGAGATACGAGATTCAGGGAGACACAGGTTCTCTCTTACAGGAATGCATCAGGGCCACATTCAAACTAAGGAAGGCTCATTACATGGTAAGGTTTTTGACTTGTATCAAATCACTTGCATCAACCTCTCAATCATTTGCTTGGTTGCTTTGGCAAGTAAATTAATTGCACTGTTCCTCAGTTTCTTCTTCATCACAAAGAAACCAGCTTTATCCACTTGACATGTTTTAATGAGCAAATATAAACAGCAATAAGTTTCTTTAACAAACTCAGAACACAGAGAAGGTTGTAGACAGACATCAAGCAAGAACGGGGTTCAGAATTCAACACAGGTTGAACAAATTCAACAGAGGTTGAGATCATCTGTCAGACTGGCTGTGTGGACAATATTTACTGCAAGGTTTTTTCACATTCTGTTCTTTGTTTTACTTACTATATTCAATGCACTTGCTAAATTGTTAACTGCTCTTTTTCTGGATCACTTGATCTGTTACCAACAGTTTTCTCCATCACAAGATTTCTGTCTGCCTTGACATTCAGAGCTTCATTTTTTCCATATTTAAACCAATCGATTATTTTTGACTGCTATTAATTGTTCTTGCCCTAACTGAGCGCGCAATCCTAAACTGGACACAATCCTAACCTGGAGTTAGGCTGGCACAGTTGGGCCAGCAAAGTTTGGCTGGTACAAGGGACACTGTAAAGTATGTTTGGACCACTCTCTGAATCATAGAAGCCAGCACACAGATGTGCACCATCCTCGCTGACTCAGAGAGTGGTCCAAACACGCTTTTCGGTGGCCCTTCTGTCAGTCAAGCTTTGCTGGTCTAACTGTGCCGGCCTAACTCCAGGTTAGGATTGTGTCCTGAGACACTTTATCTTTGGTCTTCTGCCCACACATATCTTATTTTGTTCCATTTCATTTTGTTTAGATTAACAATATTTCCATTTTTCTTCCTTAGCAGCTCTATTTTTCTCTGACTGCATAATTTTTCCTTCTTTGTTATGAACTCTTGACTTTCTATATAACTCTAATATTTTTTCTTTTGCTCTGCTTCAGTTTACAATTGTCCTTTCTCTCACAATGGTGAGCTGAATTTGTTCCAAGTAAGCCTGTCAAACCAAATGTCACTTTTCGCAAATCCTTATCTTTTCTCTAAGCTTAAACTTCCCTGCCAACATTTTTCTTTCTGCATAAATCTTCATATTTCCCTTCTCTGTTGCCAACACAACCAGCTTTATTTAAGACTGCTGTCAAGAATGTGGACATGCACACTGCACATTTTTAGAGGATGTTGTCTGTTTTCTTTTTTAATCTTCAAATCCTTCAGGTTAAACTATCATGGACCGAGCTGACTCACCTGGACTTCAATTTCCCAACCCAGACGAGGAGAATGCAAGAGAAATGAGAACTTTGTACTAAGGCTGAGCAGGTTGTTTGGTTGACTTGCATTCTACTCAGAGCACAATCCTAACCTGGAGTTCGCCCAGCAAAGTTTGGCCGGCACAAGGCACAATTGGACCACTCTCGGAGTCAGGGAGGATGGTGCACATCTGTGTGCTGGCCTCTCTGACCCCAAGAGTGGTCCAAACATACTTGTGTCCCTTGTGCTGGCCAAACTTTGCTGGCCTAACTGTGCCAGCCTAACTCCTGGTTAGGATCACGCCCTCAGTGTACTGTAGTCCCTAATCCACAGGTCACATATATCTCTGCTTGTGCCAGCATAGAGCTTTCATTTGCCACTGTTCATCCTCAGGATTTTTCTGCTATTCCTGCAGCCAGATGCTTTCTCTGGTTTTAGCAGTAATGTCACAATTGGGGTGCGGTGGATGCAGCGCACCCCAAGTCCACCCCCCCAGGAATGGGGACACCCCACCGTCTGAGCCTCCATTCAGCGATCTTCGGCCCATTCCAGGTCCAGCCACTTTGAGCTCTTACCGACAATCGTATTTCTGCTGCTCACTGCTGAAAACACAGAGATTGGGTCCAAAGTGGGTCAGAGGCAAACCTTTCGCATTAAAAGCAATGCAGTAGCTTGGGAGATCAGGAGTGACATGTTTACTTTTGGAATGCCAAGCTTTGCCAGATAAGCATTGCACTGGGTGACACCCACTCCAGGGATGCCTCTAGGATTTAGTCTTTTTTTTAAAAAAATGAAACATTTTTGACAGACTCCTCACCCTCCAAATTTTCCTGCAAACTTCCAAAAGGCCACTCTTGCCCTTCACTTTGTCTTGTGTCCGCAGTATTTAAAGATGGGACTCCAACTTTACAAATATAGACCATAGTGACTTCCAATTTCTCTAAGAGATGTTCAACTGAAGCATGGCACATGCATTATTTTAATACAGGCATGCTCCAGTAACCTAACAAAAGAACATAAGAAGAGCCCCGCTAGATCAGGTCAAAGGCCCATCTAGTCCAGCTTCCTGTATCTCACAGCGGCCCACCAGATGCCTCAGGGAGCACATGAGACAACAAGATGCTTGCATCTTGCTGCCACTCCCTTGCATCTGGCATTCTGAAATTTACTTGAAATTTACCGTTCCAGACCCCACAGTGGAAACCTGAAACCATGGATAATGGGGACGTTTTTTTAAAGATAGGGGAACATCAGTGTTTTTGCTGCAATAAGGTTATAAAAAGGGGATGTATTTAATGTTCCTGTATCTTTTTAATAGGCGTCCCAATACCCATGGTATTTGTGGATAACTGAAACCACGAATGCCGAATCTGTGGATCCTGGGGCACACCTATAAATACATAATGAATATATATATGAGAGACCATTAATAGTTGATGAGCCCAATGAACTGCAACCTGGAGAGAAAAATACACTCATAAAACTGAAGCTGTTCTGGGAGCAGTTACTGCTAGTACTCCGGCTAGTACTCCTCCCACACCCAGTTATACGAATGTGCTTTGATTCATAGTGTACCACCTGAGCATAGTGTACCACCTGAGCACAGAAAGTTTGCTTCTCTACCAGGCTTCTCAACACACATAGTTTGGACACACAGGGCAAAACTAGTGTGTGTGTGTGTGGGGGGGGGATCCTGTGCAGTGAGCAAGGGCACAGTGATTTCGTGGGGAAGAAGGAGATGATGGTGGAAGTGGCAACAAAACAACTTGTGCCGAATAAGTGCCGGATCTTGTCCCCATCCCCCCTCTCTGAGCTGGCCCACCCATGGGCCTGCCTGCCCTCTCTCCACCCTCCCCAAGCCCTGAAACGCTTGAGGGAACTCAGACTTGGGACAGGTGTTTAGCAGGCCCAGATCTGAGGTGCCCCATTGTTCAGGCTGGGGCTTTACGCAGGGTAAGGGGAGAACTATCCCCTTACCTTTAGGAGACCTCCAGCCTGATCAATTCATGCTTAGGATACAGTGTGGCCATGTTGGTCCTGCTGCATTGGTGCAAGTTAGGATTGGGTTGCCTGGTGTTTAAATTTCAAATTTCAAAAAACCTTTAATGGCATAAAATAAACAAAGAACAAAGAACAAAAGGCAGGCAATCCATATACATACTACTTTTGAATGGCTGCCACTCCATAATACAGGGAAGGAAAAATAGATTAAAATAAAATTAAGAGCACTCTACAATTTTTCGACGTCTATTGTTAGTTTTTACAATAGAGAAAAGAAAATCCACTATACATATTGAATAAGGACTGGAGCCTGGTGTTTATATGGAGTAGATATAATTACCGAGCACCATTTATTTATTCAATGTACTTGTTAAATTGTTAACTGCTCTTTTCCTGGATCACTTGATCTGTTACCAACAGTTTTCTCCATCACAAGATTTCTGTCTGCCTTGACATTCAGAGCTTCAATTTTTCCATATTTAAACCAATAGATTATTTTTGACTGCTACTAATTGTTCTTGCCCTAACTGAGTGCGCAATCCTAAACTTTATACCCTGCCTTTCCCATGCCGAAGCAAATGCCCAAGGCATTTACAACAAAAATTACAGAGAACAACAAAATATAACGTAGCCAGAATTAGTAAAACACATTACGACAACAACAACATTAAACATTAACAGGAACACAGAGAGGGTACAAGAATGAAGCTAGACCCATCTTGTTCCCGCTTTGCTAAATGCGCAGATCACACCATCTGCTCTGGGATGGTATTAATGCTATGTCTAATCCTCTAAAACACTATGAGCAAGACTGATCCCATTCAAATCCATTTTTTTAAGGTAATTAAAAAAACAAAAAAATTTAGGAGATGAGTTTTGGATGTGTCATCCAATTGAACACAAACCAGTGCTCAATATCTGTGAAGGCATCATTTTTTTTAATCCATTAATATTTTCTAGAAGTGAGGCAGTGATACAGTTTGACATATTGCATTTCTATGAGTGGCTGAAACAACCTGATGAAAAATGACACCCGTGTGTAACTCTGATGAAACTTTTTCTCGTTGTATTCATCATGAGCTTAAGCCTTCTGCAAAGCAATTTACAAATCACCCCCAAGGAGAAAGCTTACCAATCTGTTTTCAAGGACTTGAAAAAGTGAAAAGGTCTATTTAACAACCTTCCTGTAGAAGCAAATGAAAAGTGCTATACAGAAGCCAAATAAGGGCAGCCAAGTGTGCCTGGATGTTTCTGGTGTTAATAACAATCAGACATATTAGCATTATCAAAATCCTTGGTGAAAGGCAGCTATTTAATTCTGTAGCCTGCCTTTATGGCTTCTAAAGTTGTTCTGGCTATCTTCCATGTTTCAGTGTTAATTACAAATATCAATCAAGGATTTTTATGAGCTTGCCTTGAAATTACATATTGTTTTGACACGGCTTTGATCAACCACGTAGATATTTTCTATTGATCTTCATGGGAAATATTCTCTAAAGCACAGCAATTCTCTCAAAGTTAAATGACAATGGGTGTTCTCGCCCAGTATGTCGGTCACTATAAGTCAGTGTTCTTCAACCTGTGGGTCAGGACCCCAATGGGGTTGGGAAGCCTCATTTTGTGGATTGCGGCAAACTTCCAAAGCCTGTTCAGGAGAGGACTTGGATCCAACCCAACGATGGTCCTGCCTGATCGAGACTCTTGACATACTCCTGCACAGCCTCTTCCTGCTGTCTTGCCCTGCGGCTCCTAAGTCCAGCCCTGCTTAGGCTGCAACCTCCCAGGGTTGTTGTGAAGATGCAAGAGGTAGGGGGAAATGGGGCAGGCGGGAACAGGGGGTGGGCAGTGATGGGGGCAGATCAGGTAGCAGGAGGGGGCAGGATTGGAGGTGGGTCCCAAGTCTCAGACTTCAATTATTTTTTTATTAGAGTCACTGCACAAAAAAGTGAGATGGGCTACGCCGATAGTTGTGGTTGCATATAATAGTAATCGAAACAGCCAATCTAGCTGACATTCCACCTGCTCATAATGCTGTTATGGAATTAGACCTGTTTACCCAAATTTTTACCTTGGAATAGCAACTCTTTCACTTCTTAAGAACATAAGAAGAGCCCCACTGGATCAGGCCAAAGGCCCATCTAGTCCAGCTTTCTGCATCTCACAGTGGCCTACCAGATGTCTCAGGGAACACACAAGACAACTAGATACTTGCATCTCGTTGCCGTTCTTCTGCATCTGGTACCTTGGAGTGCCTACCTCCAAAATAAAGAGGTTGCACTAACCATCATAGCTTATAGTCTGCGATGGACTTTTCCTCCTGAAATCTGTCCAGCCCCCTTTTAAAGGCATCTAGGCCAGATGCCATCACCACCTCCTGTGGCAAGGAGTTCCACAGATTAATTACTTGCTGGGTAAAAACATATTTCCTTTTATCTGTTCTCACTCTCCCAACACTCCATTTTAGTGGATGTCTTCGGGTTCTGGAATGGTGAGAGATTGTTGCTTAGAATCTCTAAGCAACAGAGATTCTAAGCAACAAAAAAGACCTCAGTGCTCTTGACTGTAGGTGTCACTGGAAGATCAGAAGAATTTCACATCTCCTGTGAATAATTTCACTGTCAGCAGTTTCCTATACTGCAGCTGTACTTCTGATCCAATGAAGAAAACAACAGCACTTCTGACTAAGCATAAGGTTTTGCTTTGCATGGCAACAAAACCTGCATAAGGTCTCTGCTGACTGAATTTGCACTGTATAAATATCTTGGAACTGAGGATCTTTCAAGCAGACAATATTTACTAACTAGCAAGGTTGTCATCTTTGTGGTATGTATACATTTATTTATAGCACTGGGAAACTGTAAGTAAGCATACCGACACCCTGCAAAGATGACAAATAGCAGTGGTAAAATATTGTCCCATAGCTGTTACTCCTCTCCTCCTGCACTTTGAAACTAGGTACAACCAGATCCCCTTATGTCTTGTTCCCCGTAACCAGGTGAGTAATTTCTAAGTCCATAAGGCCTTAATGCGACGCTGGATCTGTCTTCCGGAGGCCGGTGAAAAAGGGCCTTCTCTGTCATGACATCCAGGATCTAGAATTTGGGAGGCTTGCCTAGCCTCTTCCCTGTGACATGTCGAATTTTTATGTTTCGTGTTTATGTGGGCCTTCGATATGGATTAATTGCTTGTGCCACTGAATGATGGATTGCATTTTGCAGAGGCTGATTGCGGTTTGATGCTTTTCTTTGAAAATGGTCTCAGCTGCTTTCACAAGATTATTGTTTCAGAGCCCAATCCTGAACTGACTGGCTCCTGCTGGAGTAACGGTACTAAAATGGTACCTGCGGGAGCTGGGCAGCTGCCAGTTCCGCTCAGGAGAAGGGGACATTTGTCCCCTTCCCCTAGGGAAAACCCCATCGCCCACAATGGGGTTCCTTGGCTCACTCTTGGCTTTTTTGCTGGCGGTGAATCGAGCAGCCCCATGTCGGGTCGCTCAGGCCTCTGCCGGGAATAAGATTCGGCAATGGAAGCCACCGCTGGGTCCCACCCCCGCAAGGCCAGCTCCTCCCCTCCCCCACCTGGTTCTTTCCCCCCTCCCCCACCCCAAATTGGCTAACCAGTGGCCATCACTGCTGAAGCGCCAGATGGCCACCCACTTGTGTTGGAGCCTGGCACTGAATGAGCACAGCCCCAGTGAGAGTGCAGAAGTGTTATGGGCACGCTTTAGGGCATGTTTGCGCCATTTTCGCTGGCGGAACACAGGCACCGCTGGTGATAAGGTCCTTCTGGATTGGACCCTCAGACTGTTTTTTAATTTGTATGCGGTTTGGGAGGAGGGATCTCTCACACATTTGACCTGTGTTGCAAGAATGCACAGTGAGCCAACTCGGTAGGGTTCACTCACAGTCCAGTCCAACCTGCAGATTCCCTTTCCCCCCTATTTGCTTAGACTATGAGCTAATGCATGAGCAGGCATGGTGAGATGGACTGTTGTCATGTTGTCTTTATTCTAAACATTGCTACATGCGGCAAGGAGGTGTGAGGTTTGGTTCCGTTATATTGGCAGTCATCTCATGACATCTCCATTGGCTGATTTTTGTTGCTGTTTATCTTGAAGCACATAGTGGAGACTCATTTCATTTTGGAAATGGTAAGCGCAGCAAACCTCGTGTGTGTACAGGTATTTTCAAAACTATGGCAAAGTCCCAGGAGAGCGATGTGGACACTGCGTCAGTTGCTTCCATTTGCTTACTAGCCTTAGGGCCCAATCCTAACTAACCTTTTCAAGGTCGATGCAGCTATGCCAATGTGGCATGCACTGTCTTCCCCTGCAGCTCCTAAGTCCATGTGTCAGAATGAATGCAGCAGTGGTGACAGCTGCAATGCATTTTTCAGAAGTTCAAGCCACCCAGCTGAGCAAGTAATGAATTTGCCATTCTGAAACAAAACCCACCCGCCTTTTATATTGATTGTGTGTCTATGCGGAGGCATTGTTTAGCATAAGCAGCTCGGCATTGTCTTAGTGCCATGTCGTGTCATGTTAATCTAGAGTACATGGCACTGCGGGACACTATCTGCTGTGGCCCAAAACCAAGCAAAGCAAAATAAATCACAGCTTGACACTCAAAAAAGCAGATGCCTTATTTCGACCCAGGCTTCTAATCCAACACCAACAATGGCATAATAAAGACGGCAGGCAAACAAAGAGTGAGAATCAACTGGATCAGTGGTTCCCAAACTGTGGGTTGGGAAACACCAGTGGGTCACGAGCCAGTTTCAGGTGGGTCACGAAGCACATAGAGCAGCCATATTGAAAATATGGGAAGATGGGATACTGGAAAGGGGAAGGGCTGTGTGGTTGTTTTGCTTGTGTCAAGGTTTAGTTGTAAATAGGCTTTTTTCTTTCTCATTCACTTTGCTATTGGAAAATGGCTGAGAAGCCCAACCTATTGCTGCAGTCTCAGGAAAGCAGCAGGCTCTGGCATCACAATGACGCACTTCCGGCCATGATATCACTTCTGGTGGGTCCCGGACAGATGGTCATTCTAAAAAGTGGGTCCCTGTGCTAAACAGTTTGAGAACCACTGAATTAAACCATCTCAAATAGCCTAAAGATCTACAGTGGAGTTGTTATTACAGAGGGAGTTTTAAAGTATAAAACGTATCAGATGAGAAATTCTATTAAGATCTATGCGTAGCTATATAGGACCTATGGGGGTGTTTTGGGTGAGAAGCAGGGATGGCGCAATTGGTTTCCACCACATCCTAAACCCCAGCCCAGCCCTGCTAGTGTTAGACAGGGCTACGCAGTTCTGCGCCATTGTTCGCTTACCCTGAGGGCAGTTCTAGGAGGAGGGAGAGCAGGCGGGCGGAACTGGGTGGGCTGATTTGGGCCATGCGGCTTCCTCGGATCTGCGCCTGCGAATGTGCCCTTGCCCCAGGGAGGCTCCCCAGCGTACCTTAGGTGTGCTGGATATGGCACAGGCCCACCGGCCTCGCCCTTCCAGCGCAATTTAGGACTGCGCTCTGTATCCAGTGCTGGATATCCTGGCGGCCCCAGTGGTGCAGAAGAGAGCGACAAAAATGATTACGGGGCTGGGGCACCTCCCTTATGAAGAAAGACTGCAGCGTTTGGGGCTCTTCAGTCTAAAAAAAAGGCGCCTGAGGGGGGACATGATTGAGACATACAAAATTATGCATGGAAGGAATAGAGTCGATAAAGGGATGTTCTTTTCCCTCTCTCAAAACACCGGAACCAGGGGGCATCCACTAAAGCTGAGGGTTGGGAGAGTTAAAACAGATAAAAGGAAGTACTTTTTTACCCAGCAGATAATTAATCTGTGGAACTCTTTGCCACAGGAGGTGGTGATGGCATCTGGTCTTGATGCCTTTAAGAGGGGATTGGACGGATTTCTGGAGGAAAGGTCCATCGTGGCTATAGGCAATGATGGATTGTGCAACCTCCTTACAAAGGTGGAGGGCTACTGGTACCGGGTGCAAGGGAGTGGCAACAGGATGCAAGCATCTTGTTGTCTCATGCCTCCCTGGGGCACCTGGTGGGCCGCTGTGAGATACAGGAAGCTGGACTAGATGGGCCTCTGGCCTGATCCAGCAGGGCTCTTCTTATGTTCTTATGATCGGGCTGCCCGGCTGTAATCCTATCTTGCTCATTTGGAAGGAAACGCCTCTACCCATTAGTTAGGAAGCTCTCCCAACTATTGATCATGCTACTGTAAGTTGAGGCAAACAACAACACCGACAAAACCTGGCTGTTTGACTGAATGACTGCTGGGAGTGAGGCTGGCCTGGCCATGAAGTGACATATTGCAAAGTTGGGAGGGGAAGTGAACTGAGAAGCCCCCAAGACTGTCTGCCTACTGCTCACTCCAGGCTGCTGTGGACTGATCCTCTTCTGGCTCGCTGAAAACAAGTCAGAAGAGGATCGTGGCAGTGGCAGCCCCCTTCTCAAAGAAAAGAGTTGTTCCTGGTAATCGAATAAACAGTATATGTGCAGTACTCAGTGGCAAGATTACATGAGAGGTTTTGCTTGGAGTTCTTCTTCGGAGGAAGCTTCAAGCTGAAACTCACCTACCTAATGAGTGTTTCGATTCCTACCAAACAGCGTTATTACTTCTGTCAATGGAGAATCCAACACGGTGCCAACAAAATGGCACAAATCCATTTAACCAGGAACATTTGACTCCAGATTTCCTGAATCGGTTACACTAGTCCACCTTGGATTGGTCTCAGAAACTGACTAAAGGCATGCCCCGGTATCCACTGGGATTCCATTGTGGATACCTGAAAATGTGGATACTGGGGACACATTTTAAAGATGGGGGAACATCAGTGGTTTTGCTGCTGTAACAAGGAGGAAAAAAAGATTTCTTAAATATACCCCTATCTTTTTAATAGGCATCCCAGTATCCATGGTATCCGTGGATAAATAAAACTGTGGATACCAAATCAGTGGATACTGGGGCATGCCTGTATTAATTTCTCAATTTTATCTTATCATGCTGATTTTTTTTTTCCTGTCCTCAACATCTAATAATAAAAGAATTAGGAATCCAAATGCACTGGAAAGGTTTTTGTGTTTAAATCAGAGGCGTATAAAAAAAGGTTCAGGGAAGAACATGAACTGGTCAGACAAGAGAAATTTGCTGCAAATGGAGTTTTTAAGGATGAGAAATAGCATATGGTAGTTTAGGGCAATGTGTTCATTAAACAATTCTTAACACTGACCTAACATTTGACAGTTATATGTTTAAGAAAAAAAGCCCCAGAGGCTATGCAGATGCCTCTGTCTCCATCCTCTTACAACTCTATCAATTTTCCCTTATTAAAGAGTCTCATGTGGCTTTCAAATATCATGTTAATGGGAGCTAATAGAATTGCTAAAAAGGGCTGCATTTTCAAATCTGTGCTCTAGTTCTTCTAATAAAGCATTGGAGGTATCCCTATTGCTTGAGGGGCAAAGTGGAAAGCCTAAATAAATTGGAAGAAAATGTCAGGTGGTTGTTGGTGGTGCAGAGAAGGTTTGCCTGCAATTGAAAAGAAAATGTCAGAAATGCAAAATTCATCCGAATTATTGGTAGCATTTGGAATTATTAGAAATGGAACTTCATATGTACCAGGGTAAAAGGTTGGCCAAAGCTAGTCACTATTTCTGGGGGAAAGTTTCTGTTGCGCCAAAATGTACACGCTTCCTATTCTGTTTTTCAGTAATGTCTTTGAAAATGTTACATTTGAATTGCTCTTCTTGACAGACCCTTTCAAGTGACCATTTGCCTGCAGTCATTGAACCAAATGTGACTGGTTACTTAATGAGATGACAGCATCTTGTTCACTGTATAATCCCCGATTGGCTTTGATTACTTAGGTGACTGATTCATGAAGCACTGCCCTCATTCCGAACTGACTTTGTTTGCTTGTGCTTAATGTCATCATGTAGCTCAGTGATGGCGAACCTATGACACATGTGTCAAAGGTGACATGCCACAATGTTTGGGTGACACATCAGTGTTCAGCAACACCTCACAAAATCTGAGTTTATTTTACTCATTTTTCATTTTTGTAATTATTTTCTGTTTCTATGTATAACACATAGCTCCACACATGATTGGACTGTATTTTTTTGTTTAAATAAATGAATATAAAGAATTGTTTCTCTTTTGTTTGGGAGGGGGGTTGACACGCTGACAGTGTCAACTTAAGCATTTCCAAAGTTTTGACACACTGAGCTCAAAAGGCTTACCATCACTGATGTAGCTAAATCTGCTTTGCTAAGTAGTATTGTGACCTTGTGTCATTCATTACTTTAGCCATTATTCCTCTCATGACACATACATGTAACTAAGAAAGCAGCAGTAATCAGAAGGAACAAAAATGGCACAAAAGTACCAACCGAGAAGAAAAATAATGTAGTAGAATGGAATAGTCTAATAATTCAAGGAATTTTCAGAAAACATTTTTGTTTTGTTTTTTGACCCAGAAATTGAAATGGGTGAATATTTGATCCATCCCAATTAAAATCTGCTAACACTTCTCTGACCCACATCCTACATTCACACACCAATCTGCTACTCACATATCTCACCAAACTCTCCTGGAATTTAGCATAATATGACTTTAAGGAGTTTGTTCTAAACATGGGACAAGCTATCTAATCAGTCACGACATACATTTAACATCCCAGTTCAATCACTGCTTGCCTTTGAGCAAGTTATGAAGCATGGCTGTTTATGATGGCTTTTGCGGAAAAGTGACACTATGTTTCTGCTAGGCAATTTTAATATTTTCCTCTTCTTTTACATTACCTATTTTTATAGGTATATTTTTATAATTTTTGTAAGCTGTTTCATTTCACATTGTTTTCATAATTTGCTTGTATGCAACGTTGGGGACTGAAAGACATACAAATCAGAAGTCGTAAATAAAACAATTTGCCTTCCTTTGGGAAAAATACACATGGATCTATCTACAATCAAGTTGTGAGGAAGTTGGACACATTTCCGTGAAGGAATTCAAAGCAGCACAAAATACCAAGCAGAATATGCCCTCTCTCCCCATGCATAGTCCTAGATACTGGCATAATAGCACAGACGCCTTCTTCTGGACATCACTTCTTTTCAGCAATCCTTGTGTTAAATTGCAATTCCGATAAAGAACAGGCAGAATTCAGAGGGCAAACACAGCAACAAAGCTGTTCGTTCCAAGTTGGAAAGAAGGGATGCTATATAAGTTGATGCCATTTCAACACGTAAGATAATGACTTTCAGTACTACATAGCTAGGGTTACCAGATGCAAACTGGAACAGAGTGGGCAGGTGCTGCTCAAAATGGAAGTGTTTCAAAAGCTGAACTTGCCCAAATTCCCTCTTCTATACAATGGTTAAAGGTATAGGCACTCTGTCCCAGTTTGTAACCCTATACATAGCAAAACTGGACATGAACAAGGAGATAATTTACTTACTGATGCTTCAGACATGAAGAAGATAGGGCAATGCAAAGCTAAGATGGGATGAGTCCAATGCTAGCGAAGAGAGATAAAACATTTTCGCAGATGGAGAAATCTTCTCAAGGTCATTAAGATAGCAGGCCACAATATTTGATCACCATTATTTTGATTTATGATTCTAAGAAGGAGCAGGATACAGGGTGTGTGTGGATGGAATTGTACACACATGTATTTAGTTTTCATGTTTTGGTTCTAACTAAGATCATATACACATACTGAATGGTGGGGTATTTCCCCCACCCCAAAGTCAGAAGCTCCTGGAAGCCTGCTTTTACAGTTCTTGTTTCTGTCTATATCTAGTCTGAGTTGTAGTTTGGCCAAACAGTCCTGATGTGTTTTGTGCAGCATGGCCTTGTCAGACAGAGAAAAGAATAGTATTTCATGGCACGGTAACAGCTTGTAAGGGCTAATGTCTGATCCCAGAGAACACTTTAATGGTTTCTCAAACTGTGGGTCAGGGCCCACTAGGTAGGTCGAGAGCCAATTTCTGGTGGGCTTTGTTGCACCTAGGACAGCCATCATTGAAAATATGGGAAGATGGGACACTGGAAAGGGGGATGGCTGTGTGGTTGTTTTGCTTGTGCCAAGGTTGTAAATAGGCTTCCCCTCCCCCCTTTCTGATTGACTTTGCTGTCGGAAAATGGCTGAGAAATAGCCCAACTTATTGCTGCCTTCTCAGGAAAGCAGCAGGCTCTGGCATCACAATGACGGCACTTCCGGCCATGACATCACTTCCAGAGGGGCCTGGACAAATTGTCATTCTAAACAACGGGTCCTGGTGTTAAAATGTTTGAGAATCACTGCTGTAATATATCAGACTACATATGATTTCTTCTGTATCTGATTAATCTTCTCTGTAAGATGTCCATCATTTCTGTAATGACAGTAGATTAGTCTGTTCTTGAAGAGATGGCTATTGGTTAGCTTTAATCAAGAGTCTGCAAAGAATGACACCTTGAATCGCCTGGGTTATCCATAAACCCTGCAACAGACACTGCTATGGTTTGTCATGCCAATTTAATCTAAGACACCCCTGAAATGATGTGCACTTGCTTTTGTTCCGAAATACACAGAGACACAGAACAGTAAAACTGTGTGCTTTGTTTTTATAGGATAATCAGGCGGGTGCTATAAAAGAGCAAATAGCAGCTTTGTCAAAAGACTGATTTTATTGTCATTTCCAGACTACATTACCTATGATTCTTTTTGTCACATTTGTATTGGGAAAAGCTTGATTTAATAAGACTTGGATCTATTCTATAAAGGTAGGGCTAAAACAAAGGGCTTGCTCTTTTAGGGGTGATTGTGTGAACAAAACCCTATTTTTCTTCCCTCTAGCGCTTATAGGCAGAGATGTCATGCAGGGGGGACGCAGGGGAACTCAGTTCCACTAGTTAAAATTAGGGCTGACTCTGCCCACTTCACTCTCCCTCCTCCCCCCAACCAATTCCTCTGCAAAGAGCTTTTCTTCTTGGTTGGCTGGCACTCAGAGGGTTAAAAGCAGCAACTCCGGATTCCTAGGGGGGACCCTAGGGGATAGGGTTTCATGCGCTTAGCATTTATGGTGCTCTCTGACCATCCCTCGGTGGCACCTTTGGGTACCATTCTATTTCCTAATATATTTTCAGATTTAAATGAACCTTCATTTATTATTCAGCCATATTTCAGTATGCTGATTTGCTGTCTAATGACTGAATGCTTCGTCCCTTTGCTGGGAGATAGAAGGTGCTGATTTCTGGGATAGGAGGAAGACTTTTACATCAAGTATTGAAAGTTACAAAAATCTGCACCACCACTTGAAGATAGACTTGCCAGGTGTCCCTTATTATAAGGGACTTCCTGTATTTAAGATTTAAAAATCGTGTCCCATATCAATGTTGAACGGGACTTAAAAAATCCCATTCTAAAATTCTGCTGCTGTGCTGCTGCCTCGCCACGGCTAACTGCATACGTTTTATATGATTTCTGATAACCATGGAGTGGTTTGATAGAAAGCAGTATCCTGATACCAGTGTGTCCCTTATTGGCATTTTGAAAACCTGGCAAGTCTACTCGAAGATGTACTTCAAAACAACATTTAACCATTGCACTAACAACAAGCTAAGGAAGTTCTATCTTTAAAGGCGTGCATCACTTGGAGAAACATGGATAAGAGGTCACTGAGCAGTGTTCCCAGGGAGTGGCGGGGCCCAATATGGGGCATTCCCATGAGGCCCCTCACCCAACATACAGCCATAATAAAATGAACGCTTGTGGTGCTGCACGTGAAAGGCGGAACTTAAAAATAGTCGGTGGTGATGACGTCACAGCCAACTTCTTCTGGCAGCCCCATTTTTTTCTGTTTTGAGGCAGGGCCAGGTAGGACCAGACACATATCTGACCTGTTGCCCAGGGTGGTGCGAGCCATGGGCACCGGCGGGGCAGCATTGCGCGCAGTCCGTGCGCAAAACAGCACGCTCTTCAGCCCGCCTGGCCTCCCTGATCTCTGCTACACTATTAGAAACTTCAGGCCAATGTACGCATTCAAATAAATCACATGGTGCGGGACTGAATTCTGGAGGCGATGCCATATCATTTCATACTGTACATAATGAACGCCTTGTTTAAATGTTCCCCTAGATCAAAGTCTTTCTGTCCACAGAGTTCAAGGGAGAAGGTTCTTGCATGTCCAATTTTGCTGACATGCTACATGAAAGGAACACCATGTGGCAATTAATTAGGTATATATCCTTTCACAGAGACAAATGGTGATCAGTGGACATGTGATCAATTCATCCATACTTCTATGACTTATATCAATAACAAATAAGGAATTATTTCTTAATGAGAAAACAGACATTATAAAAGGTATGAGGTTTAGCATGACCCAAGGAAACATCCCATGTGGGTAAGCTTATCTGCTACAGCTAAATATCACTTTTGTGTCAGAAATTCAATGAAAGGGACACAGCATCCCACCACTGGCACTATTCTCGTTGCGACCATGTTACCAGGGGAAAGGGTTATTTCATCACCCAAACTGGCTGGGACTGAAAAAAACTTTAAAGCAGGTGCTGCTTAAGTAAAACACAAACACACAGAGGAACATCCTAGTTCAGGTTACACATTTGGGATACCTTAGTTTGGCCCTCATTGTCATATATTGTATTGTACTGCAATATTGACAGATAGCACCCATCAGTTCCATGACCTTGGAATTTTATCTATGGAGCCCCGTGTCCTATTTGAATCTCTGTAGTTACATCATTCTGCTATGTCATACATAGGCTGTATTTTAGTTCTGATGGCTGACTTTGTAACCTCACTATCTAAAGACTCCTTGTTTGGACAAAGTGTGCATTTGTGACCTTCAGTCAGTTCCTGGCAAACAATATTCTAAACCAGTGGTTCCCAAACTGTGGGTCGGGATGTACCAATGGGTCACAACACAGGCCAATTTCAGGTGGGTTGCGAAGCATCTAGAGAAGCCATATTGAAAATATGGGAAGATGAGATGCTGGACAAGGGGAGGGCTGTGTGGTTGTTTTGCTTGTGTCAAGGTTGAAAATAGTTTTTCCTTTCTGATTCAGCTATTGGAAAATAACTGAGAAATAACACAACTGATCGCTGCATTTTTAGCAAAGCAGCAGGCTCTGCCATCACCATGATGGAACTTCCAGCCATGATATCACTTCCGCTGGGTCCCAGACAGATTGTCATTCTGAAAGGTGGGTCCCAAAACATTGTTTAGAAACATTTTTCTAAACCAGTTGTCAGGGAACAGGGGTAAATTACCCCAAATGAGGTAAAAATGAAATTCCTGGGGGTAATGGACAGATAGGAGTATGCCCCGCCCCCCTTTCCCTCATCCTTCCTTCATGACCAACGTTCTCTCTTCTGACCAATGGGAAGTTCCTCTAATGCTTGATGGATTTCCCTTGCTTCCAATAGGAGATTAGAAGCGGCAAGGTACTTGGCCCCCCCATAGGCAGCGTTCCCCTCCCTTCCCAGGCAGCAAAGAAGGCCGTGGTTATCGATCCCGCTGCTGGTAGAGGGAGAAGGAAGCAACAGCAGAGAAAATGGCGGCTGTGGCTGCAACTGCGGCGGTGCCGGGTGATGGGGGAGCCGGCGAGGCCAAGCCTATTTCGGGCAGTGAGGCCGGCGCAGACCCGCTCCCGGCTGGCACTCAGGCAGCCGTGGAGTCAGCGGTGCTCGATGCCAGGGAAGAGCCCGAAACAACTCCGGGTGGGGAGGCCAAGGAGCTGCCGCTGTCGCTGCCACCCAGGAGCCCGGCAGGGACGCGAGACGTGCAGGTGTGTGGGAGGCTCTGGTGAGCACCTGAGGTGTGTGTGTGCATGTGCCTGCAGGCGCGCACGTGTGTGTGCGTGTGTGTGCGTGTGTGTGCGTGTGTGTGCGTGTGTGTGTGTGTGTTGAGAGGACTTCTGTGGACGTGCCTCTTTGCTTGTGGGCTCTCCCTGGGTTTGCCTCGTCTTGCTGTCCCAAGGAGTGGGGCGGGTGGGCGAGCGAGCAGGGGGAGGGCTGGGGTGCCTGCGCCTGTGCAGGGAGTCGGGGACACAAAGAGAGGCGGGAGGCAACGAGGCAAGGCAAACAGCAGAAAACAAAAACAAAAACAAAATCAGAACTGCTGTTGCTGGCCTCTGTGTATGTGCCAGAGCCAGAGCCAGAGCCAGCCCCAATCTGAATTCATTATAGAGCGAAATCTTAAGTCCAAGCACCTAAACCTGCTGTCAAAAAGGTAAGCTAGTTGTAACCCAGAAGGGTTGAATTCTATTCTCTCAAGGTCTGCAGGTGTACCCAAACTCTTTACAACTTCATATTTACATAGCATTAATTAAGCTCATTAATTAATCAAATAAAAAGCAATGGGGTCCAATATGTAATTTTTTTTCTTTTGTTCTGGGGGGGGGTAACGTCAAGGGGGTAACATCGGCGTATCTAAATATATTTTGGGGTAAAAGGTAAAAAAGTTCCCTGACCCCTGTTCTAAACAGACTTCAGCTGTTCAAATATAACAGATTTATATTTAACATGCCAACAATGCAGCTTAGAAGAAAAGATTCTTGAGATTATGTTTATAACAGGAGTCCATTCTCACACAACCCTTCTGCCACCATATCATGCAGTTAACATATCTGGACTGAGTACTGAGTCTCTGACTGGTTCACCATGTATCAAATCATTACTCTGTATGAATGCAAGACTCCCTTAAGTGATTGAATGAGACATGTTATATTCATGTAAACAGATGATGATGTGTAACCTATAGCCTCCCTTCTCTGAATGGCTCAAAGTAACAGACACAAAGAGTGTGTGTGTGTGTGTGTGTGTGTGTGTGTGTAATATACAAAATTATATTAAAGTAGGATTTTGAAGAAAACCGTAACATAATCTCATATCATCACATTCTAGTGCAGCTATGATGTCCAAAAGTTCCCTTTCTTCTTTTTTAAACAAAACACTGTCTAAATGTTGTTCTAGCTCCTCTGAAGTTACTAAAATGAGTTTTGGCCATGCTCCATAAACTATTCAAACAATCCATTAGAAGAGCTCGAGAAATTTGCATAGCAAAGTATCACAAGTGACTATAGTTATTCATCGGCTATTAATCTTCTCAGCTCAGGGTCATGTTTTCCTGTCTTCAGCATTTTTCAGTGTCTGCTGATATCCAAAGATAACAAGAGCCCCCCACCCCATTCTGATAGTCAGCAAACTACAACTGTTTTTAAAATAATGCTGTACTGCATCATTGTAACAGACACTAAATAAATAACAATTACTATTTGCTTTGCAGTTAATCTAAGGGCGCAATCCTAAACAGCGCTGGACTGGCGAGGCTGACGGGCCAGCGCCATATCCAACGCTGTTTAGGAGAGGCTGGAGCCTCCCTGCAGCAAGGGAGCGTGCACTCCCTTACCTTAGGGGAGGCTCCAGCCTCCCCTATGTGCTCCTCGGATCTGCGCCCACTAAAGAGCAGGCACAGATCTGAGGAGACCTTGCAGCCCGAACTGGGGCCTCGTGGCCTCGCTGATGGGCTTAGGCCAACTCCCAAGCCTGCCCACATCCCGCCTCCCACCTCCATCCCTCCCACCAATCCCCATCCCGATACGGGACAGAGAATCCCTTGCGCCTATCATCTTCGGTCGGTGCAAGGGAGGCTCTTTGTCGGCGCTCTGAAGCGGATGCTGCAAGTAGCGTCGGCTTCAGAGATGGAGTGCAGACCCAGGGGTGCTGCTTGGTGCTCCTGCATCATGAGGTAGCGTCAACGCAAGGGGTGCGCTAGGATTGCGCTGTGAAGTTCTTTTCTAAATTTTTGCACTCAAAAGTTAAGAGTTGACTGTCTGAATGTCTGTCTGAAAACCATGCCCAGGTCAGATTTCAAACAAATTTCTACACCTTCGGCATCTAATACAAAGTGTTCTATCTAAAAGGTACCTTCCTCTGGAGGAAGGAGATTTTCATTGGAAGTGTTGTATTGCACAAAATTCAGAGAAATTAATTCTGTATCATTTATTAAACATGCAATCCTATATGCCAGTGGTTCCCAAAATGTGGGTCTGGACCCACCAGGGGGTCATGAGCCAATTTCAAGTGGGTTGCGAATCACCTAGAGCAGCCATATTGAAAATATGGGAAGATGGGATGCTGGAAAAGGGGAGGGTTCTGTGGATTGTTTTGCTTGTGTCAAGGTTGTAAATAGGCTTTTTCCTTTCTAATTCCCTTTGCTATTGGCAAATGGCTGAGAGATCACCCAACGTATTGCTGCATTCTCCGGAAAGTAGCAGGTTCTGGCCTCACAATGATGGCAGTTCCGGCCGTGACATCACTTTCGGTGGGTCCTGGACAGACTGTCATTCTAAAAAGTGGGTCCTGATGCTAAAATGTTTGAGAACCACTGCTATATGCATTTATCTGGGAGCCCAGAAAGCCCAGGGAATTTCCTGAGTAAATATGCCTAGGATTGCACTATAAATGTACTTACAGATTGAAATCCATTAGTTATAAACACAACTGTGCACTAAAGTATTACTGTTTTCTAGGGAACTGCAGTGCCTTTCCAAAGGGCAGACTTCCCACAAATCAGGGAGAAAGAAAGAAGAAGCTTCTCATTAGAAAGAAGCTGAAACAAAAAGCAAAAAGGATCAAATCTTTCCAGAGTGCATGGAGGCCATTTAACACAGCCCCAGCTGGGGGTGTATACCACAATGAGGAAGGTCTCTGCTAAGTGCCAGCATGGATAAGAAGTAGTTAGTGAGGCTATAAATGGCAAGGAAGCTTCCTTCCGGAAATGCCTTGCCCCAATGAGTATAATACAGCAGGTATAATACCATGAGTATAATACATATAATACAGTATAATACAGAATATTATACTTTTTTTACAGAGGGTCCAACGGACCATTGCTTGCAACATCTCAAACAAGTACCAGTGCTTAGACATACAGCATAGTATGTTGGATGTAGGACATTTCTGCCAAAAGTAGTAAGATAAGGGTAGTAGTAAAAAAAGTCCTTATGCTAATAATTCTCTAATTGCATGCCAAGAGAAACAAGTTACAGTAGGTAGCTGCAAACCTAAGCTCCCACAAAGAAGACTGTTGCAGATCTGTAAGAGACGCTGCATATTCCAATCAGTCTCCACTGGATATTTCTACTGTGTCTGTATCAGCTGTGTTTATTGTTCCTACAACAAAGATTCCTTCAGAAGGTTGGATCTCATTCTTACAATCAGGAGGCATACTCAGAAACACACACACACACACACACACACACAGAGAGAGAGAGAGAGAGGGGGGGGGGGGTTAGATAGATATTGCCCTGGAACTCTGTGAAGAAATACATCTCCTAAATACATAAATATTTAGAGGAAACGATTAGCATCTGAGGAACTCCACCAAAGGCTCATGCAGTTTTCAAGAATCTGCCGTTTTAACAAACTGACAGCTCAGTCCTTTTGGACTCGCCCACTGGTGGAGCTAGCATTCCACGAGCGCTGGCTGCAGTAAAGTGTGCTCCAGTAGCACACTGACTAGCATTCTGCCGAAGTGCTGGCGGGAAGGCTGGAGCCTTCCTGCATCAATCATTGGACTGCTGGCTGCCCGCTGCAGCAGGTGAGCCAGTGCAGGAGGCGGGACAGGGAGGGGTGGGGCAGGAATGGGACAAAACTGGGTGGGGAAGGAGGAGGAATGAGGTCAAGGAGGCTGTGGGAGGGGATGGATCCAGCAATGATGGCATGCAACAGATCCTTTTCCCACCACCACCAGCTCTCCTGTCCCTTTCCTTTCCTTGGACTTGCGCCAGAGAAATTGCTGGTAAAGGTCCGAGGAGCCCCAGTGTGGAGTGGGAGGGGAAATGAGATTGCTCCCAAAGCCTCCCGCTCTGCCCCCTGCTGGATATAGCACATATATTTTCAGTGCTGCTGCACCAGTGGCGGAAGGGGGTAAGAGAAAGGGCCATACGTCACCTTGCAAACCAACAAACCGCCTTATAAGATGGCCCTTAATGCAGAATGTGAAGCATTACATTATTATGTTTCATTGCTTTAAATTGTGTTGTATGAAAATGTGAACTTTTCATTTTTTTTAGGAAAGTGTTTCCAAAGCACTCTTCAAAAGGAAAGTGGACAATTAGGCTTCATTGATTTTTACTGCAAACCAAATTCTCTGTGTTGTTAAACAGCTTGAAGCTGAAAGGCAGCACACCAGATGGAGTGGGAAAAATACAGAACTCAAACAGTTTGGAACAGAGGGGTCCTATGGTTAATTCTCATCTGGGGAGCAAACGACCATCTTCATTTTCAGCACAACGTGTCAATATTCTGCTGTTCACTGGGATGCTTTGCCTGCAGGCCAGGTACTTGGAATAGTTCCACTGACGCCTGTATTCAATGTGTCCCTCTAAAAGAAACAGATGTCCCGCTATTTTTGAATTAGGATAGATGTACTATGCCCCAGTCCTACCCCCTATCCCCCAACATCCTATGCAATGCCTGCTGCATCCTATGGTGGTGGTGACTAGATGGCCCAGGAGAGGTAAGTAAAAATATTTGTACTGTAGTCTTACTATAAATATTTTTACTTACGTCTCTTGGGTGCCTTGCCATCGATGGGTCTCCTTGAACCTACACCAGCTACTTTGCTGGCAAAAGTCCAAGGAGGGCATATCAGGCTGGAAAATGGGCAGGATCCGGAGTTTGCTGCAGAGATCCACTCATCTTGGAATTTCTGGCCCAATCTTCACCAAAGAGACTCACAAACTTGCCTGCTCCGGCCTGGTGTCTGGGAGGTGCTGGCGCGCATGCAGGATCCCTGGCCATTTGCACCGGCAGTCCCACAGCACACAACTGTGGCACACCTTTTACGACATCATAAGCACATCCAGGGATGTGGTGGTGCAGCGGGTTAATCCACTTCAGTGGGAAAGGAACGGCGTTCCGTGCGCTACGGCGTAGAGTCATGCCGGCCACATGACCACAGAAGCTTTTCCTCGGAGAAAACGTCGGCTCTACAGGCCTGAAGTGGTCCCTATTTATCTCCTTGCATTTAGGTGCTTTCAAACTGCTGGGTTGGCAGGAGCTGGGACAAGCAATGGGAGCTCACTCTGTTGCACAGTCTTGAACTCCCAACCTTCCGGTCGGAAAGCCCAACAGCAGCAGCTTAACCCACTGCGCCACCACATCCCTTAAAGGTCACTACCATCATCTTAAGTTGAGATCGGAAGTGAATGGGCAGCTACAGCAGCTCCTGAAGGAGTAGTCCTACTGAGTCAAACCGTCTAGCCACCCTGTAACCGGTAACTACCCCAGCTGCTGCATTTTGTACATTTGTGTTCCTTGTACCAGCCAAATTTTGCTGGCCTAACTGTGCCGGCCTAACTGCAGGTTAGAATTGCGCTCTGAGTCAGTTCAGTTAGGCTTCAGTTTTGAATCTTTCTTTTTGAGCACTAAAATAAATCCATCTTTGCACCTTTCCCCTTTGCCTTCATTTTCTTTTCTGAATTAGACAGCTGTGCTACTGGCCAGTACAAAAGATTCCTGCAAAAAAATTGCTTTTCCCCCCATGTGTACATGCTACACATTTATTAATGGTAACAAGGCCCAAATAGCATCAATAGCAAAAAACACTGGTGTGCCACCTGAGGCCTCTCTGGGCCTAGAGATAAAACTGGCCATAGTCATCTGTGCTCTGATAACCTCTAGGATATACTATGGTGATGAACTGCACATGAGACAACTTTATAACTTAAGAGCCCGTCCTATCCAACTTTCCGGTCCCGATGCAGAAACAAGACAGTCCCGAGATAAGGGACTTGCCTTTAGGAAGCCTCTGTGGCACGTCCCACCACTGCAGGAAGCAGCATATGTTGGAAGAGCTGAATCAGGACTAGAACACGGGATAGGGTTAGGGTTCTAAGCCTGCAAATAAAACCTTGCAGTTGGTTTACAATACAGCTGCTACGCTGCGAACTGAAACTGTTGGGTGGGAATCTCTCCAGTGTTGAAAACAGCTCCATTAACTACTTGTCCGTTTCTGAGCACAATTCAAAATGTTGGTGCTTATTTTTGAAGTCCTATACAGTTTGGGGCCCACGTCCCTGAGAGACGGTCTACTCTCACCTGCAGTGAGGCAAGCTTGGATTTGTCTGCAACTGCCCCACTGTCAGAGGTGATTGTGTGGTGATTGGAGAGATCGTTCTCGGCAACGGTGTTCTTCCTGACCCAGAAATGCTCATCCAGGGCATTCTTGCAGGGCTCCCACAACCCTTCACAGCCCCCCCCTCCCCACTAAGAAAAGCACTTGTGCTGCCGCACACAGCACCTGGAAATAATTAGTGGTGACATGATGACATCACCACCAATGGCTTGCAGGAGGCCCATTTGGGGCAGTTTGGAAGCAGAGGCAGGTGGAGGGTCTCAGGTAAAGCGATTCTGCTCTGCTTGCCCTGCTGACTTTCAGCTCACAGAGATCCCGGCTACAGCAGCAGGCGATATACTTGCTACACTGGTGCAGAGCTCCCAAAGTGCAGGGCCCAATGTGACGACATTGGTCATATTGGCTTAAAAGCAGTGGTGTCATCTAAATGATTTAAGAACAGGTACTCACTTTTGATTAGCACGTGTCGGGACCCGCCCACCGGAAGTGACGTCATAAGCCGGAAGTGATGTCGTGGCAGGAAGTGACATGAAAAAAGCCCTTTTTGAGGCCTCAGACGATTTTAAACTGACCCAACAGTTGCAACAGTATTCCACAGCACCCCCAGAACATGTTAAGGAGGCCTGGCATCATGTTAAAGTGACCCAACAGTTCCAAAACCAAAGAGCAGCTCATTTTTCAGCGGCAAGGCAAGGCAAGGCTCCGCTCGCTGCCTGCCTGGCTCTGAGAACGTGCAGGCAACTCAAACATGCAGGAAATTCAAATGTTGCAGGGGGTGGAGTCGATGAGTGAGCGGGCGAATGGGCGGGGCCAGCCATAATCCTAGAAACTGGTACTTGTGTACCCCCGCGTACCCCCTGCATGACATCACTGCTTAAAAGGTCAGCCCTGGGCTCTCCTGTTCAGACTTTTTGGTGCCAGGCAAATGCCCTTTTATTTTACTAATCGTACAGTGGATAAGAGTCTGATCTGGAATTTTACTTGCCGTTTATCTAGTTTTCAGATTTTTGTCCCTTCCTTTGTAAATCCAACCCCCCCCCCCACACTATATATGAAATCCAAGATGCATTTGCAAATCATTTTTAAAACTTTGGGTCTTTTTGTAAATATGGCTTAGGTTGTAAGAGCAGAGTCTTTAGATGCTATGAAAATGGCTAGCCTTGTCTCTTGGGCTTGCATGCAATATAACAGGAAATAAAATCATGAAATGCAGAATAAAATGTTTGTTCTTGTGCTGGGAGGTTCACCTCTTTTAAAAAAAGAACATATGTTGCATCACGTTCTACCTAGTGAAATAATTAATTAGAAACACCAGGCACTTGGCCCTGTCTCACTTTTCTTATTTATGTGAGCAATTACATCTTTTAAGATCACTTAAGTGACTGAAATAGTAAACAGCTAGGGAAATAAAACATGTTGAATTTAGTATTTATGGAGTATTTTGGAGTATCTAGTTTCTCATTAAACTGGTTTTCTATAGGCAGAACAACAATTGCAACTGAAGCAGCTGTTCAGAGGCAGTAGATCCATTTTAATTTCAGCTTTATATATAATAAAATCTTTAATAAAACTAGAGGTAAGCTCTGAAACCTCCAAGAATTGTAGGTCAGAGATCTATGCTTTTTAATATCTAGCTCCCCTTCAGTAAGCCTTTCATCACATTAATGGCTAAGTCATACTGTTTATAAAGCAGGTGTAATGAAGCAATTAGTAAGGCCTATGACAACCATGGAGAACGAAATGAACAAGGCTTTCAACACACACCAGATGGATATCTTCAATATATTTCTTGTTATCTGCTTGTGGTGATATGCTAAATTACACTGAATCAGAACGCAAGAAGGCCATCTGAATTGATTAACCACAAACCAAGATGCCGGCTTCAAGCTGAAAGAAGTAAAATAGAGACCGTTTGACCTCACATTTGTTTGAAAATGTTTATTAGGGGGGAAAAATCATTCATTCATTCCTAAGCACCAAATGAATGTATTACATAGCACTGATTTCCATAGGTATTTTCAAAAGTTTAAATGCAGTTGAAGTTTTTAAAAATGATAAAGAGACATATTAAGCGGAAGTCTTGTTATGTTCCCCAAAGAGAATCTTTACTTCACTGAACAGTCATATGTTTGCCAAGAAGAATGAACCAGACCTGAAGACAAATCCACACATAACGTTGATCTGTTTCTGACTGTGGTGAATGTATCACCATGTATTTTAAAAGCACTTACAATATGGTAAATGCTATGCATAGATAATGGTTAGACAGTGTCTCCAAAGCAACGAACATGAAATTGGGCTAGTGGAGGACAGGGAGGCTTAGTGTGCTGTGGTCCATGGGGTCGCGAAGAGTCGGACACGACTTAGCAACTGAACAACAACAACCACGCGTAGATTGCAAGGCTTGTGCACAGGTTTACAATGCAAATTAATTAAGAACCAAAGGAAAGGAAAATGGAAAGGAAGGAAAGACCTGCACTTTCTAGATTACTAAGAAAGACAGAGACTGGAAATAGCAGGGACATTGGGAAGTGGAAAGGTGGGATAGTATCAGGAAGGAAATGCAAGAGGAAAAATGGTAAATTCGAAATAATTTCTTACAAGAAAGCCACGTGTATGCCCAAGGGATGTGCGCTGGCCTTTGCACACTGCTTTCTGGGCCCCCACCAGTAAGTTCACAGTGGCCGAGGGAGGCTAGCATGGGAGTTGGGGAAGGTGGGGGAGTGTGAACCCGTGGTTGGCTGAGCTTGGGGAAGGGTGGGTGGGACCGGCCTGGTCAACCTAGGCCAGATCCAAATCCCAGTCCCCGGCCTGGTCAGCCTTCCCCGTGCCCCTCAGATTTGCGTCCGCAACTTTGCTGGCCAAATCTAAGTAGCCTATTAGGATGGCAGCCACGTGACAGGGAGTAAGGGGGAATTAATTCCCCTTACCCTGAGTTGCACTGCAGCCAGCCCCAACCCCACACTACATACCTGGCAGGCCAGGGCTGCCCATGAACAAAACCCTAACACTGTCCAGCATCAAAAGGCCTGGCGGAACAAATATATTTTCAATTCAAGGCATTGTTACCTGGTATTGATTTAACATATTTTTAAATGCCTTCCAGTAGAGAGGGAGAAAATAAATTTTATCTAAATGAATAAGCACAATCAATGGGTAGGGCCTTTAATACAAGGGCTTTCTATTTGTAGTTAAGTTGTTCTAGTGCTAGAAAGCATAACTTTCTGCAGCAACATCATCCAAAGCACCAGCTTTCCGTTGTTGTTTACTCAAAGACACGGCAACCCTGACTGATGCCCCTTTAGATACCCTGAGCACAGGACGTGAAGGGTTTTAAAGGTCAAAACCTGAAAGTAAACTGGTAATAAACTGTGGCATCCATGTCCAGTTGGTTCCCCCTGATCCATGTGGCTAGCAGAAGACAAAAGCTGCTTCCTTTAAAGATAGGCCCACAAGGGGAACACTGCAGTAGTCACACCACTAGCAGCGTATGCAAATTAAACAAAGGTTGAGATGCATAAAGAAGATTAATACACATGCAGGAAAGGACACACTGAGAAGTTCTGGCTGTTTCCCCTTCAGTGGGTCTCTGAATCAGGGTGCAATCCTAACCTGGAGTTAGGCCAGCACAAGTTAGGCCAGCAAAGTTTGGCTGGCACAAGGGACACTGTAAAGCATGTTTGGACAACTCTTCGAGTCAGAGAAGTTAGCGCACAGATGTGTGTCATCCTCCCTGACTCCGAGAGTGGTCCAATTGTGCTTTACGGTATCCCTTGTGCCAGCCAAAGCTTGCTGGCCCTACTCCAGGTTAGGATGCACTCTCAAACTTGGTAGTCGTTATAAAACTTCTCGAGGAAGAGATGCCCACTGAGAAAATAACCAGGAAAAGAAACCAATCCATGGATATCTTACACAGTTACCTTAAGAAGCAAAAAGGAATTGTCTTAAAACTGGTAAGATTTAGAAAAGAAAACATTTGTGACCTTGAAATTGATTTTTTGGATTCTGAGATATGAGGGTACCAGCTATGGTGCTATATTAAACATTTTCCTCAAACTGGCCCACAGGGACATTTAGAACATTGAAAGGTAATATTCTCGCCATTTTATAAAGTCCCATGGAAAAGCAAAATTGCCTGTAACTCAGGTTTTGTACACCGTGTAGCCTAATTCAAATACCTTCCACCTAGATTTCTGTAGTGTTTGGTACCCACATATTATTATCTTAGTAAATTGGATCCCTGTAATTGGAAAGTGCAAGGCAAAATGGATACAGAGCTGTCTCTACAGAGCTATTACATCTTATAAACCACGAGGGCAACAATATACTTTTAACGGCTCTATTGCTTATTAGAATAGAAACGTATACCATGGACATATTCCCTAATCAGATCAAAAAGTTAAACTGCTACATTTTGAAAAGGCTATTTTGATAGCCCCAGCATACAGAGGCTCTCTGTCCTGAGACATTAGGCAGATTCAGGAATGCATTACAAATGCCTGGACAAAGTAATAACGTCATCAACGTGGGACTACAATGTAACACATACTTCAGATAACTTGTTTAAACCAGAACATACTTTAAACATACTTGGGGTCATTAAAAAAGGGGTTGAGAATAAAACAGCCAATATTATCATGCCATTGTACAAATCAATAGTAAGGCCGCACCTGGAATATTGTGTACAGTTCTGGTCGCCGCATCTCAAAAAGGACATAGTGGAGCTGGAAAAGGTGCAGAAGAGAGCGACAAAAATGATTACGGGCTGGGGCACCTCCCTTATGAAGAAAGACTGCAGCGTTTGGGGCTCTTCAGTCTAGAAAAAAGGCGCCTGAGGGGGGACATGATTGAGACATACAAAATTATGCATGGAAGGGATAGAGTCGATAAAGGGATGTTCTTTTCCCTCTCTCAAAACACCAGAACCAGGGGGCATCCGCTAAAACTGAGGGTTGGGAGAGTTAAAACAGATAAAAGGGAGTACTTTTTTACCCAGCGGGTAGTTAATCTGTGGAACTCTTTGCCACAGGAGGTGGTGATGGCATCTGGTCTTGATGCCTTTAAGAGGGGATTGGACAGATTTCTGGAGGAAAGGTCCATCATGGGCTATAAGCAATGATGGATTGTGCAACCTCCTTACAAAGGTGGAGGGCTACTGGTACCGGGTGCAAGGAGTGGCAACAGGATGCAAGCATCTTGTTGTCTCATGCCTCCCTGGGGCACCTGGTGGGCCGCTGTGGGATACAGGAAGCTGGACTAGATGGGCCTTTGGCCTGATCCAGCAGGGCTCTTCTTATGTTCTTATGTTCTTAAACCAAAACATACTGACCATGATCTCTGCAGTCTAATGTTTCCTGAACATCTTAGAATCCGTTTTTTTTAAAAACTTCCTTAGAATTTAAAAAGTAAAACCCTATTGTTGTGCTGTGCCGGCGCAGCAGTAGCCAGAAAGCGTTTTTATGCCAACTTGCGAACAAGCCGCACCAGTTGGAAGGCCTGCGCTGGCCTGTCAATGCTGCATCTGGAGCCCTGGCTGACGGCACAAGGAGGTCAGGCATCAGGTGATGTAGGGGCACAAGGAGAGGGTGGGGAAAATGAGCTTCTGGGTAACGGGAGGGTGGAATGGGAGGTAGATTGGGTCCGGGAGGCGGGCCAGATCGGCAGAGGCCCTCTCTGCTGTATCTCAACCCCGCTCCGGGGCCTCCTAGTGTTACACTGGGCTTCCTGGGTTTCTGCCAGCCACATAGCTAGCACGGATCTGAGAAGCCCCATACGGCAGGCTGGGGCTTTACCTGATGTCATGGAATAAATATCCCCCTATTCCAAGTACTCTTACTCCAGCCTCTTTGAACCCCGCACTAGATACAGCACAGGCCAAGCAGCCTGGCTGCACATGTGCAATTTAGGATTGGGCTGTCAGTAGCTTACATCTAACAATGCCTATATTAAACTTAATGCAAACCATTTAGTACAGTACTAAGATTTACACACACACACACACACACACACACACACACACACACACACAGAGAGAGAGAGAGAGAGAGAGAGAGAGAGAGAGAGAGAGAGAGAGA
>JAJKFI010036064.1:0-43984 GCA_029204185.1 Lerista edwardsae
CCCGATGCAGTTGGAGTCCGGGTTCGGCCCCCGTAGGCGTGGGGGGGCAAGAAGGGGTGCAAAATGCATAAACTGTGGAAGATCATTTTGTTACCCGGGCAACGCCGGGTAACAAAAAGCTAGTGAGCTATATAATGAGCTATATAATGAGCCATTCAGGGAAGTGACAGCATCACCTGCTTGAATGGCTCTGCCATACTTACCATGCCACCCCCCAACCACTATGCTGTAGGGCTGCCCTTGAAGGTTAGGAAGCTGAAGCTGGCACAAACCTTCTTACAGGATGAGCTTATTATGGCACATTATGCTAGCATCTACACTAAGGTTTAAGGCTGTTGCATTTCCATGGATAGTTCAAACTGATTTTGGCCATCTATATTATTTTTTTTATTATTTATTTAATTTTTATCCTGGCTTTCTGCCCCATAGGCACCCAAGGAGGCTGACAGCATTAAAACAAACACATTAATACCACAATTAAAATTGTATGTACAACCACAACATAAAATTGTATAACAATTAAAACAATGTTAAAAACAATATTAAAACAGTTAAAATTTAAAACAAGCAAGCCCCGTGGATCCCACAATTTGATAAAATTTAAAATATAAAGATGAAGAATGTAAAATGCCAGCCAGCCTGTCAACAATTGAAGGCTTGTTTAAATAAAAAAGTCTTCAGCCCCTGCCGAAATATTGCCAAAGAGGGAGCAGTTCTTAATTCTAAGGGGAGGGTATTCCAAAGTCATGGGGCCACCATCGAGAAGGTGGTGTAGTAGTCATTTCAATAGTCATTTCTATGGTCAACTAATAATAAATCCTTGACAATATCCTTAGTTCATTTGAACAGTACGGACAAAGAAATGTTATAATAGGCAGCTACTAGGTTTGGAATCCCCTCCACCCAGAGGTTTGCCAAAGCACAACCCTGGGCACCTTCCTGAATAGATGCAAGACATCTTTAATTTGAACAAGCATTTGTGGTTACAGATCAGTGCAGGAAGCGGTATAACATATATTATTGCACAATGGTGTGGATCTGAAGGTGTTCCAGTGCAAGCACTATGTGCTTCCAGCTGTTCAAAGGAGAGGTCTATATTTTCACAAACGTCCTCTTCCCATTGTGGCCTTCTGAACCACAGCTCAAATTTTCACAGACATCAGCAGTGGTTTTGGGAGGGGAGGAGGAAGACGCTGAAGGTGAGAAAGCCTCTTCAGAAGTAGTAATCTGGTTGTGGAAGTTGGTTTTCCAAACCATTTAATGTTAACTTTAAATGTGCGTTCTGCAGTACTCCTGGGGGTGACAGCTGCTATTTGAAAAAATTATTGATAAAGCAAAAAAAAAACCACATGCACACACAGCATTCAGAGGTTTCAAGGATAGATAAAACAGGATAAAAATGCAAGACTGGAATTCGCACAAGTGACACTCAAATCGTTTAGTAAGTAAGGAAAAGGTTTGAGCCAGCTATTACTGAACAAGTATAAAATTATCCAATTTTGTTTTCAGTGGGAGTTCAATGAGACTCTGTTGAAATAAAGGGATTTAAATGATAGTCTTAGTAAGCTGTTAGTAAGCCATTACTTTAAGGTGCCTAATCTATCCCTAGAATAGCTCTATCTACTCACCATTAGGTAGCTGTAATGTCTTACAATATATGTGCTAGCGAATGTGAGCATCTCACACTATCCTGCCTGTGAAATGGCTGCTTTACGAAGACTGACCAGCTGTGAAAGTGAAGAATTTAAGTATTCTTGCTGGAGGGAAATGGATCACACAGTACTAACCTTATTCAGCACTGAGCCTATAATGTGCTGAGAAGTAAGGTTAAATTGAAGATGCTGCATTCCAAATTTATGCCGTAAAAGGGATTTAATTGTGCTTGGGATTGCTAAGGCTCTGCCTTGTTTTATGGAATAATTTGAATCTAAATGTAAGATAGTCAGAAGTAAAATAAAGGTGACTAGATTGATGCCTGTATCAAGAGACCCATTTCATTCCTAAAAATGCTTCATTACAATGAAGTGTTGTTGACTTCTAGAGGGGGCGAGCGATCAATTCATCTCACTAGAAGAGTCTAACCACAGTGAGCCAATTTGGATTCAATCCAAATTAATGCATGTAAGCTTGGGTGCAATTTGAATCAGGCATCATTGCCTTCCACCCCCCTATTCTCACTAAAGGTTCTATTTCCTTTCTTACTTTCCTGTGAGTTTGATTCTCAAGAATTTAAAGTGGACAGATAGGGAAGCAAAGAAGCTATTAAATGATTTCATAGAATCATAGAGTTGGAAGGGACCTACCAGGTCATCTAGTCCAATCCCCCGCCCATAGCAGGAAATTTCTAGTGAGTTAGCCCAAAAGATGTTTTCATATTTCCAAGACTTGCATGCAAAGGTGAACCCATGGACCATATTCAAGCACGCATTGCTACTCCACTGGTATTTTGGAACATAGTGTGGTGGACTTTTGGGCACAGGTGGCCAAATGGCAGCTCTTGACCAAATTCAGCCCAAAGCAATTTGGTATCTGCAGATCCTATCAATATTAATATGGCCATTCATCAAGAAAATGAACAATTTAAGGGCTCCCTTAAGATTGGGAATAGTTAGTGTGGTTGTTTTGCTTTGAGATACTTGCTGTGTTTAAAAGCAGTTCTAAAGAAATTGCTTATAAACCTATTGTTATTGACGTCCCCTAGAGTCCCCTAGCAAAAAGTCATTCAGTTCCATGGCACCTTAAAACCTAAATGAATTATTTGGGGGGGACGCTTCCTACTTCAGCAGGTTTAAAAATTACTTCGATTTTATGGTGCCACAAGCCCTATGTCTTTAACAGCAGTAGGTTTATTGCAGCCCAGTGCGACAGCACACAGAAGGTAGTTCACCTAAAAATTATGCACTTGTGGTACTGGAGAAAAACTCTCAGTTACACTGATCAATGAGTTTCGCTGCTCAAGTCATGCTCTAACAGATAGTGTTTGACTGAGCAGACTTGTATGTTTCCATCACCAGCTGTCACCAACAGATGTGGAGAAAACTTAGTGCTGTTATCTCCTATCCAGTAGGTGGTGCAGTGTGTTAGGAAAAGGTCTTTTGGAGAAGGAAAAAAGAGGAAATCAAAATGCAGGAACAAAGTCATTAACCGTATTTGCTTGCTCTTTGCAATATATTTTCTTCTAACAGACTCCTACTAGAATTTAAGATTATGTGCCCTGCAAAATGATGCATACACTTTTGGTTAAGAACTTCAAGTATTACGGATTTTAAATATTTAGCAGCCTAATTTATTGGTATTTAAACTGCTCATTGGGCCTCGTCCTCATTAAATGGAGCGAACAGTTAGTGAAGCCACAATATATCTCGCTCCCATGAGGGAGCAGCTGATAAACCATTGCTGTCTTCACAAATGGACAATGAGCAGGTTTCCTGCTCTTTTTCCCTTCCTCTCAGCTAGAGCAGGACGACGTCTCTTGCACTTTCACAATGCATTAAAACAGAGAACAGAGGCCGATCCTGGCAATTTCAATCGGCCTATGAAAGTCGATAAGGAATAAAAACAGAAAAAACTATCTGCTCAAAGGTAAATGTTGGTCATCGCAATCTTAGAGCGCAATCCTAACCGGGCGTTGCTCCAGTGCAGAGCTCTTTCAAATATGCCGTAAGGCACGTCTGAGGCGCGGTTTTGGGTGCTGGGCCGGTTCTGTTGACGTGGGCCTGCTCTGAGGGCACGCTGGAAGTGGGTGGGAAGTGTAACAGGGAAAGGGAAGGGCAATCCAGGGGCGGGCCAGCCAGCGATGGGATCTACAAATGAACAAGGGGAACGCTGGGCGGGACGTAGGCAGGACTTCCGCTTGAGTGGCAGCCCATCCGTAGCGTTCCGCGGCTGCCCTGGCCTCGGGGGGGGGGGGCTCCTGCTCGCCACGGGGGACAGGTGAGGGTCGCGCTGAGTTCCTGGGCGAGCAGCGGGGGGAGGGCGCGCTAACCAGGGGCAGGCTGTCCCTGAGGCCAGGACAGCTGCAGAACACTACGGACGGGCAGCCAATCACGCGGAAGCCCCGCATAAGTCCCGCCCAGCGTTCCCCTTGTTCATTTGTAGATCCCATCGCTGATGCCAGCCCAAGGAGGGGGGAGAAGACAGGAAATGGCCGTTAGGCCATATCCTAACCCTGGGCTGGGTGGCCCTGGTCAGGACTGCTCCTGGTTGCTTGGACGTGCACCTGCTATTTTGCTGGCGCAGATCTGAGCAGCCCCAGAGGGCTGGCTGGGGCTTGCCCCGAGGTGAACTCCAACTGCCTCCCAGCCTGCGTTAGGATACAGCGTAGGCCTGCCAGCTTGCCTGCTCCAACACAGGTTAGGATTGGGCTGTTAATTGTATTCGTATAAGCCCTTCACACTTGGGGTTCCCAGCAGTCTCCCCCACCATGGTGTTCCCAAGCAGCCACTAAGCAATGTGTGTTCATTAAATACATGCCATTAAGATACAGATTAGGGGGATGTAACTACAGCAACAAGTAAGGAGTGGAGACTCCGGCTCCCTAACGTCCATTCACTGAATGAGTGAACAGCGCTCTAGATTAGCTTTGCTTCAGAGATGGAACTATGTCAAGCATCTCAGAAAGATTAAGAGTATCTCATATGGGAACACTGAAAACTATATCAGGATACCAGGAAGAAACTCTTAATTGCTAAAGCAGCTCGACAATGGAACTGATTACTGAGGGAAGAGGCACTTTCTGGAGCGTGACCACCGGCGAAAAGCAGTGTATGCATGCATGTGGTTATATGCAATAGGATAAAGAGCCTACAAGAAAATTGTCGCTCCCCAACACTTTGCCTTTACTGAAATCACAAGAGAAAAACTTGCTACCCAGAAACTGTCTACCTGTAATGTTACAAGTAGTTACACAAATGCATTAAAGTTATAGCCATAAATTAGAGCAAGCAACTGAGACCAAACAATAATACAGACGGTAAAATATTTTGCAAACAATACTACAAAGCTTCTACTTTCAGGGGCAGTAGGAGTCTGAGTTCCCAGACTGTGATAGTAGAGGAAAGCTATTACATTCATGCCCTCCGTGTGGGTTCCCTGGAGGCATCTGATTGGCCATAGTGGGAAACAGGATGCTGGACAAAACAGACTTTTGGTCTAATTCTGCAGACCTCTTCTTGTGTTCTTAAACCTGTGCGCAAGCGAGCTTCTGGATTTCCAATGAAGCAGCTTTGCCATCCAAATCTCCTGTCTCCCGATGCTTTAAAATTCAGCACGTTAATGCTGGCAGCAATACTTCAATTGCTTACATAATAGCCCAATCCTATGCGGTGCTGGTGCAGCAATGGTGCTGGACTCATGCTGTATCCAGCGCAGCAACTGAGCAGGCGGGAGGTCTTCTCTGGATAAGGGAGCATTGGTCAGTGTTGTGCATGAGTCTCGAAATTCGAGTCGAGTCGCGTCAGGAGTCTCTGCTCCTTTGTGAATCGACTCATACACAAGTCCTAGCATACGCCTATGGTGACTCCATCCTGGAATTTCACAAGTCATTTTCACAAGTCACGAGACATTTCCTGGCAAGCTGCAGGCGGGTCAGGCACGCACACGCAATTGCAAATGGTCAAAATGGGGGGGGGTGCACTCAGAGTTGTTGTTTCACACTTAACAGTAATGTTCCAGCAGGCCAGCAATGCGCTACTGACAGTGCTTCACTCCTAACCGGCCGCCACGACGAAACCTCCCCCCCCACTGTTCACATCACAACTGAACTCTGAAGAATGGAAGGGAAAAAATAGTCCAAGAACTGGCACATCATTCATTCAGTGAGACCTGTTTTCCACCAAAGCTGGTCTGACCTGCGGCTGTTACACAAGAGAGCAAGCAACCAAGCATACGTAGCTGCAGGGAACCTTTGACTACATACTAAACTGGCCACCATGATGAAAACACCTCCCCCCCTCTGCGGCTAAGCAATGGCGAAGTTGCGGCTAATTCTTCTGTGGCCAAGAATCCTTCCCCTCTGCCCTCCCTCACCCAGAGCCAGAATTAAGATCACTCTTTCATCCAATCGAGGGTCCGAACGTTTGGATATGGACAAAAGAACTCCTCTCCCGCCTCCCTCCCCCTTCAGCTGACTGGCCGTGCCTTCCTCCACCCAGGTCTTGTGTTCCTTCCTTCTCCCCACGCCTCGTGCTCGCTAAAGCCAGCTATCCAAAACTGGAACAGGTACATTTTCAAATGTTTTAGCTTTCCGCTTCCCCTCCACCACCCCCTGCACCTGTTCTTCTGGCTGGAAGGAATGAAACTACCGTTGGTCGTGGCGACTTTGTGGCACTACCCAGATCTCCAAAAGAGTTCGTTCTGATGTGGAAGACGCAACAAAGTATTGAAGAGTGCACATGTACTCACTTATTTGAGTTGCCGGAATTGCTGACTCATTGAGAGTCAGTGGCCAAATTAGCGAGTCAGAGTGAGAGTTAATGACATGTGTGAATCAATTCAGATGAGAGTCAGGCCAAAAAGTCAAAACTCGAGTTAAAGTCACAAGTCACAAGTCTTTTTTTCACAACACTGACATTTGTTCTCTTACCTGATGTAGAGCCCCAGCCTGCTCAATGGGGCTTCTTGGAGCTGTGCCAGCTACATCGCTAGTGCAGAATCCCTACGTAGAGGGCTAGGATTTGGTGGAGGAGGCCCTTGCCCCCTCCCAGGCTGGAACCACCCCTCTCTACCTCTGTTCTCCTCTTCTCCCATCTGGCCGCTGCCCAGCAGAGCACCTGATAGCCCAGATGGCCATCAGGTGAGATGCAGTGCCTGTGGGATGGCTTACTTGAGCAGTGTCAAAAGGCACTTAACAGCACTGTTATGACACCCAGTGCCCGCACTGCAGCCACAGCACTGCCCAACAATAGGATTGGGCTCTAAGGTTGCAATCCTATGCACACTTACCTGGAAGTAAGTCCCATTCAACTCAGTGAGATTTACTTCTGAGTGGACATGCACAAGATCGTGCTAAAAATAATTTGTGCACATTGTTTCAATTTTAGTTTGACTAAAAAGTACTGATTATTTATTTATTTTTTTGCCTTCCCATTTAGGAAAAAAAAATATGCGGTGCATCTTGTCGCTTACTGTGTGATAACAGACCCTCTCAAGCTGTGCTTTCTGCAGTGGTTAGTACCAACAGTAGTTCTGCAACAACAGCAACAAAATTCAAATACCTCTTACAATCAGGTCTGCCGCAGCCGATAGCTTGTCCACACTTGTTTGCACCATGCAGACGTATTTTCCAGCATGATTCAGCTGGATGCTTCTGATCATCAAATCACCAGCTGAATCCTGCTGATAAAGTAGGGGAACGTGGTTACAATTACTTTTTAATGAGCTCTAAACATCATTATCATATGAAGGACACTGCGACTAATGGATTTACTTTACATCCACTGATGAAAACATTCATAATGCAGACCGTGGCCTATTTAAAATATGTGAGCTTTCCTCGAAGATAAGGGCTAAAAAAAAGTATGGCTCCCTGCAAGGGACACAGGAACTTCATGTCAAACAGTTTACCACAAATGTGACCTGACAAAATGCAACTAGCATAGGCTTCGCTCTGCCACGCTCCAGACACCCAATTTATAGCTTTCAGGTATTTAGATGTCTCCATTCCTCAGGACCCCATTTTGTAAGTGAACACCGACCCTAATTATGAGGCATCTGCAGTCATTTCCACAGCCTGTGCCACGGACAGTTTCAACAGTTCACTGTTTTGGTATTAAAAGGTCAGGGGGACAGGACTCTGAGGAAATTTTGCATCTCCTAGCATGGAACAATGATAATTTATTTCTCCAAATGCTCGCTTCTGAGCATTGCCAGCTGCACGGAACTAACGGCACAATCCTATGCATGTCTACTCGGAAGCAAGCTCCATAGAATCCAATGGGACTTATTCCCGGGTGTGTATAGGATTGCAGCCTGACAGTGGTTCTGCGTGATCGTATAGCTCTCCCAGTCCACCAGGCACAGCACAACATATCATGTATCTATGAACAAGACTACAGTGGCAGCCTTTTAATTGTGGAATATTAATATGATGCGTATTTTTGGGGTTTCTGGCATTATTAGGTGTAATTGCTGGCAACAGCTGCTGCTGCTGCTGCGGTGCCCTCCGCAGGGCAGAACCTGAAGAGATTCATTTTATCGTCTACACTTCTTAGTCTCCTAGCACCTGTCTGCTAGTCAAAGGGCGGCACTTAATGTTTTCAAAAACTGCCATTTTCTCTCCTCTTTGCAAAGTGAAAGTGAGCCAAGAGCTGGGCTTGGCTCTGAGGGAGCTGTGTTTAGGGATTTATACTCTGATACAACTGTATACAAATTACCAGCTCTCTTACTCAGCTCTACATCTTCAAGTCACTAATGTTTGTTTTAAAAGGAAGCTGTGACAGCAACTGGAGACTCTGCAAACAACATGGGATGCAGGAATTCAGCTACTACAAGACGCAGCAGAAGCGCCACAGCTGACTCCCTCTTTCTCCTCTCCCCCCAACGCTAATACAGTCACTGGGAACCCCAACTTGGGGGCCTGTGTGGCTTTTGTTTTGCAGGGTAGAAACAGGAGGAGGGGGTGGGCAATCCTATTCTCTTCATACACCAAGTATCTCCACATGTGCCAATATGATGGCCCTGCCAGTGTAAAAGCCCACTTGATGACTGGTGCCCCACAGGCACTGGTGCAACACGGGAAAAACATGGATGCCACTCGGACGCCAGTGCAACTCCGCCAGCAGAGAGGCCAGAACAGGATGTGGTGGGGCATGATGTGGGAGAGATGTTGATGTAGATCATATACTAACTTCTCTTCCAGTGGATGGACACATCTCTGACACCAGAAAAATGCTACACCAACAACAGAGTTGGCATAAGTAGAAGAAGCCCCATAAGAAACAACGGAGCATGGAAAAACAGCAGAAAATGGCACCTCCTGCCCTGCTCACTTTTCTACCACAGATGACATTTGGCAGCCAATCACAGCACACCTTCCCCAGTACATATCCCCCTATCAGGGAGACTACATCTCACATGAGATGCTCCCCAGAGTATTGGCATGGGCCTACACCTCTTTGGTCACTCAAAAGGGAACTTTGGAGACAGGAACCATGGTGAAAGGGCACTAAGTGCACAAAGGGAGCACTTTGCACAAACAACCTCCTGCCCCTCGCAAACCTGTATGAGAAAAGACTTCTTGTCTTCTCAGAATTCGTATTGCAGGTACTCTGCCCCAGAAGGACTCCAACTGGAACTTCTACCTCACTACCCCAACAGGAGAAGGATAATGCACCGCACACAAGTAAGAAAGGGAGGACGGAATCCCATACTGAAAGGTGTTGATGCTTTCTCTCTCTCTTTCTCTCTTTTGTGTCTTTAAAGGTAAAGGTTTCCCCATGACTGAATGGTCTAGTTGTGACCGGCTGTAGGGGACGGTGCTCATCTCCATTTCTAAGCTGAAGAACCTGTGTTTGTCCTGAGGACAAGTTTCCGTGGTCATGTGGCCGGCATGACTATACACCAAGATGCACGGAACACCGTTACATTCCCACAGAAGTGGTACCTATTTATCTACTTGCATTTTTACATGCTTTCAAACTGCTGTTGGCAGGAGCTGGGACAAGCAACAGGAGCTCACTCTGTCATGTGGTCTCAAACGGCCAACCTTCAGGTCAGCAAGTTCAGCAACAGCGGTTTAACCCGCAGCGCCACCACATCCCTACCCTTGTGTCTTTACCCTCTCCCAATTCTGATCCTCCAGGATTAGCAAATGTACTATCAACCCAAGCACCCCATTCTTTTGCAACAGCTAAGAGCAGGGTGTGCTTCCTTTTGTGGAATGCCAGTGACACCAACCACTGCTACTGCTTGCCAAACTTCCCTTGTTTTTCAGAATTACACCATTGCCACAAGGGGGTGGACACTGGTCCTCTGCAGTTCCACTGCAGCTGTCCCAGAAGTGGGAAAGGGAATGATCCAAGTCGCCATGATCTCATCCCCTACAGAGCAACACTCTCCTGAACAAACAACAGAGTATGCATCTCAAGCCAGAAAACAGGATGCTATTGTCTGCTCCTTATTACTTCCTCTGTGTTTCTCCTGGCTCACTACAGGTAGCTACCCCACATGTGAACACCCTGTGCAGCCTGCAGTGGCCAGCATGAACCCAGTTGCTGCTTTGCAAGGTTGCTAAACTACACATTCCATTAAGGCCTCTGTGGCTTTAAAAACACCATAGCAGACAGTGAACCAACGGGTGCAGCCAGACCTCATTGGCACCTGTTACTAGGCTGCCTGTTGGGTAACTTGCAATGGCGATGACACATAGATATCACACCGATGATGCACCAATGTAATGGCAATGACATGCCAATGAAGCACTAATGTCACACCAGTGATGATGATATCAGGACATCACACCATGAATAACATGCTGTGCCAATGTTTCCATCGATGCTGGGTGCATTATTGGGAAGGGCTGTACCAGTGTTACTTTTCCAGGACACGCTTGGTATTTTGTCGTCATCGTAGTGGTGTGCATGCATCGTAGAGATGGCATTGCCAGGATAATCTTTGGATATGACAGACGTCATGCCAGTGTCCATGCGCCATTGGCGCAGTGTCCAAAATAGGATTGGGCCATTACTTTCATTTTTCCTTGAAACAGTTTCCAAATTGTCTCCCATGCAAGGAAACATGTCCCATGCAGGGACAGGCTGGAGGATACTGACACGCTCTTTGACTTTCTTGCAACAACAAAGTCTAAGCGTGTCTCATACAACTGCAACAGAGATTGAGACAATCTTTCAACAGAGCCTGGCTATGCGGAGAAGTATTTATTGCAAGGCTGAGATAGAGAGGATTCTGTGCTCTGGAGGAAGAGAAGACATGGAGCAATGGAGTTTCTCCTTTATTGCAACTTAAGCCAACAGAGATACGGTGAAATCTGCCTATTCTTTCCTATTTAGACTGATTCAAAGAACAGTATTTAGTGTGCTATCTTGAACTCCTGTAGCCAATGTCCTAAACATAACTGTCTCATGATAAGGTTAGCAGTCACGTGCCTAACCTACATCATATATGACTTCATGTTTAGCAATAAGATCTTGCTAATCTCTGAAGCATGAGAGTGACGCACACTGCAGTTTACTGGGATATGAATATGTCCATGCTAACAACCTACACTCCCATTTGTTTCTATGGGACTGCAATGACTGGCGTTTGTTGCATATGTTACGTTTTGCTAATATGTTATGCTTCCAGCAAGAAGAGAATGCTAAGAAATTACTATTTCGACAATGTAGGCGAGAAGGTGCAAACATTGCCAACTGTTTCATTTGAAATATTTTTTCTAAAGGATCCAACATGCATCTATTATCAGAACTGGCACATCTACTCAGAAGTTGCATTTGGAAGGATACTCTGAAATGGGAATCATTTATTCCAGCAGGAAAGTACTGCACTTCTGTATTACCCACCACATTGACCCACAGGGCAACAAAAGAGAATTGGCCGTGTAGGAAGCACAGAAATTAAGTATTCTACTGGTGTAGTTACCCTTGTTGTAAATGACTGCTGTTTGAGCGCATAGGTGTGACCATACCTAGTGCTAACATTTAACTAGATACAGGGCACAATTTTAACCTGGAGTTAGGTCAGCACAAGGGACTTGTGCAGGCCCAAGAGTGTTGCAAATGCACCGTAAAACGCATTTGGACCACTCTCGGAGTCAGGGAGGACAGTGGATGTCCACGTGCTGGCCTCCTTGACTCAGAGAGTGGTGCAAACGTGCTTTTTGGTGTGTTTGCGACACTCCTGGGCTGGCACAAGACCCTTGTGCCGGCCTAACGCCAGGTTAGAATTGTGCCCACAGAGCTATAAATCTGTGAGCATTTAAAAAAAAAAAAAAAAGGACCAACCCACTATATAGTTCGTTTCTGTTAACAGGATACAGCTAAATTTTGATCATTCTTATCACTGTAATTCTCAGACATTGTGAATGTCTTGGGGGAGGGATTACTAATATTAATACTTACCCCTCCAACTCTTTCAAAGTGATCCCCGTCTTTTTCAAAGTCTATCAGGTGTCCATTAAATGACCAAGTAAACATAATATCTAGCGGGTGATCATGAGATACCTGGCAAGGCAGAAGAATACTTTCACCAGCAGTGACATCCATGCTGGTAGGTGCTACCATAAACCGTGTGGGATCTGTAAAAATAACAAAGAACACAAAAGGAACCTGTAAATAACTCACCTGGTATAAAACACAGATTAGTGCTTCAATAAAGCTCTGAACCCCTGACTGAGCATTCTGAGGTTGGGCAACATAAAAATGACTTTTAAGGTCTATTTCAGATATATGTCTCAATTGTCCCTGCACCAGAATAGCTTCCATAGGAACAAAGTTTTGCATGTTTTAAGCCATTGCACAGGGTATGTAATGCTTGCACCTACGGTCTCAAACAGCAGTAATTTTGGTACTTCATTAATGCACTGTCCATGCTAACAACCTACAGCACAATCTTAAACATGTCTACTCAGAAGTACTGAATTTAACAGGAGTTTTTTCCAGGTAAGTGTGCATAGAATTGCAGCCTTAAACATGTTATTTGTCCACTGTGACTGGAGCGGGTATTTGTGTTTGTGTGCACATGTGTTAATACAAAGACAACCTGGCTCATCTGAATGTGGCCCATTGTAGGTACATTGACTTAAATGCCTTTCCCATATTCTGAATCACGATTGGGGGATCCAATATAATGATGCAACGCCAAAGATGGGTTTAAAGTCATGTCCTGTCTCTTTTAAAGAGGTTTCTTCTATATTATATATATCTTTGAGGACCAATCCAGGACAGATTATAACATTCAACATTATATATTGTACTAAGCAAGGCAAACTCACAAAAAATACTATTTTTGCCGACTTGAAGCTATATATCTGAAGCATGGATGACAGAATACAATGACTTCATTTGATGCTTAGTGGAATAATCCCTTATTCACAGAGAAATATTTTACAAGTCGTTTAATTGTCCATTTATCACTCTATTCCCACAGAATATTCAAAACAGCGGTGTTGAAAGATGAACCACAGCAATATTATGCAGGCTCCGAGTCCCCACTGGTACCTACGAACTCCCAATGCCGTCCCAGTTTTCATTTGTCTTTGATTTCAGCTGACAAAAACATAGTAAATTTTGTTAACATGTCAGCAAGGCAAAGAAAGGAAAAACAGGCTGTTTATCAATCAGCCCCCAAAATGGGAAAAAAAAACTTGCCCATATTTTGCTTATTTCAGAGTCTTGACAACAAAAGCAGTATTCACTCAGCCAGCCAAACAAAGCCAAACTATTTAGTTCAATTCACATACTTCATAGGAATGAAAACTATAACTTGGTCAGAAATATAAAGATGAACAATATGTTATAAGATACACAGGACTTTTCCACATTCATGTAGGGCAGGCCTTCTCTACTAAAAACATGCCGTCCACATCCTGAAGTCATAAGAACAGCCCAGCTGATCAGGCAAAAGGCCCATCTAGTCCATGTTTCTGTATCTCATAGTGGCCCACCAGGTGCCTCAGGGAGCACAGAGGACAACAATATACCTGCAGTCCTGTTCTACTCCCTTGCACCCAAATTCAGCCTACTTCTAGAACCAGGAGGTTACAAGCCATATATCCATAAGGGCTTGCAACCTGTGACTGATGTTTCCTCCATAAATCTGTCCAAAGTCCTTTTGATGGCATAGAGGCCAGGGGCAATCACCACATCCTGTGGCAAGGAGTTCCACAGATTAATTACCCTCTGGGTAAAGAAATATTTTTCCTATCATCCCCAGTAACATCTGGAAAATTGAATCAGTTAAGTTGTACTATCCATTTTAGAAGGAGAACCGGTCATCAGGCTGCTATTTTGTGGTAGACACATGTTTCCTATAACATTTAGTTGCCCTAGGAGGTGGGATAGTCACCAAGTATCTGTTGCCACATACCCTCAGCCCCTTTCATTTCCTATGTTGACTTGCTTCTTTAGTTCTTTGTGCACAACAACCACTTCCTGGTTTGATGATAACTTGCAATACAGGATCATATAATTCCTCAACTAACTCTTTACTAGACTTTTCACCTTTCCTGCAGAATCCAACTATTTCTCTTCTAGCAGTTGTCGACAAAGTGGCTATTCCTTTCAATAACAGGAGGACTAACAAGTTTTGTTGACGCAGAAGGATGTGGCACTGCAACAGTCTGCCTCCGAAAGTCACTTCCACAGATGTCTGAAACCTGATTTCAGATAATGGAGTGAGTGTTGCTGCATTTACAAATGAGAAGTGCTGGAGATACGAGATTCAGGGAGACACAGGTTCTCTCTTACAGGAATGCATCAGGGCCACATTCAAACTAAGGAAGGCTCATTACATGGTAAGGTTTTTGACTTGTATCAAATCACTTGCATCAACCTCTCAATCATTTGCTTGGTTGCTTTGGCAAGTAAATTAATTGCACTGTTCCTCAGTTTCTTCTTCATCACAAAGAAACCAGCTTTATCCACTTGACATGTTTTAATGAGCAAATATAAACAGCAATAAGTTTCTTTAACAAACTCAGAACACAGAGAAGGTTGTAGACAGACATCAAGCAAGAACGGGGTTCAGAATTCAACACAGGTTGAACAAATTCAACAGAGGTTGAGATCATCTGTCAGACTGGCTGTGTGGACAATATTTACTGCAAGGTTTTTTCACATTCTGTTCTTTGTTTTACTTACTATATTCAATGCACTTGCTAAATTGTTAACTGCTCTTTTTCTGGATCACTTGATCTGTTACCAACAGTTTTCTCCATCACAAGATTTCTGTCTGCCTTGACATTCAGAGCTTCATTTTTTCCATATTTAAACCAATCGATTATTTTTGACTGCTATTAATTGTTCTTGCCCTAACTGAGCGCGCAATCCTAAACTGGACACAATCCTAACCTGGAGTTAGGCTGGCACAGTTGGGCCAGCAAAGTTTGGCTGGTACAAGGGACACTGTAAAGTATGTTTGGACCACTCTCTGAATCATAGAAGCCAGCACACAGATGTGCACCATCCTCGCTGACTCAGAGAGTGGTCCAAACACGCTTTTCGGTGGCCCTTCTGTCAGTCAAGCTTTGCTGGTCTAACTGTGCCGGCCTAACTCCAGGTTAGGATTGTGTCCTGAGACACTTTATCTTTGGTCTTCTGCCCACACATATCTTATTTTGTTCCATTTCATTTTGTTTAGATTAACAATATTTCCATTTTTCTTCCTTAGCAGCTCTATTTTTCTCTGACTGCATAATTTTTCCTTCTTTGTTATGAACTCTTGACTTTCTATATAACTCTAATATTTTTTCTTTTGCTCTGCTTCAGTTTACAATTGTCCTTTCTCTCACAATGGTGAGCTGAATTTGTTCCAAGTAAGCCTGTCAAACCAAATGTCACTTTTCGCAAATCCTTATCTTTTCTCTAAGCTTAAACTTCCCTGCCAACATTTTTCTTTCTGCATAAATCTTCATATTTCCCTTCTCTGTTGCCAACACAACCAGCTTTATTTAAGACTGCTGTCAAGAATGTGGACATGCACACTGCACATTTTTAGAGGATGTTGTCTGTTTTCTTTTTTAATCTTCAAATCCTTCAGGTTAAACTATCATGGACCGAGCTGACTCACCTGGACTTCAATTTCCCAACCCAGACGAGGAGAATGCAAGAGAAATGAGAACTTTGTACTAAGGCTGAGCAGGTTGTTTGGTTGACTTGCATTCTACTCAGAGCACAATCCTAACCTGGAGTTCGCCCAGCAAAGTTTGGCCGGCACAAGGCACAATTGGACCACTCTCGGAGTCAGGGAGGATGGTGCACATCTGTGTGCTGGCCTCTCTGACCCCAAGAGTGGTCCAAACATACTTGTGTCCCTTGTGCTGGCCAAACTTTGCTGGCCTAACTGTGCCAGCCTAACTCCTGGTTAGGATCACGCCCTCAGTGTACTGTAGTCCCTAATCCACAGGTCACATATATCTCTGCTTGTGCCAGCATAGAGCTTTCATTTGCCACTGTTCATCCTCAGGATTTTTCTGCTATTCCTGCAGCCAGATGCTTTCTCTGGTTTTAGCAGTAATGTCACAATTGGGGTGCGGTGGATGCAGCGCACCCCAAGTCCACCCCCCAGGAATGGGGACACCCCACCGTCTGAGCCTCCATTCAGCGATCTTCGGCCCATTCCAGGTCCAGCCACTTTGAGCTCTTACCGACAATCGTATTTCTGCTGCTCACTGCTGAAAACACAGAGATTGGGTCCAAAGTGGGTCAGAGGCAAACCTTTCGCATTAAAAGCAATGCAGTAGCTTGGGAGATCAGGAGTGACATGTTTACTTTTGGAATGCCAAGCTTTGCCAGATAAGCATTGCACTGGGTGACACCCACTCCAGGGATGCCTCTAGGATTTAGTCTTTTTTTTTAAAAAATGAAACATTTTTGACAGACTCCTCACCCTCCAAATTTTCCTGCAAACTTCCAAAAGGCCACTCTTGCCCTTCACTTTGTCTTGTGTCCGCAGTATTTAAAGATGGGACTCCAACTTTACAAATATAGACCATAGTGACTTCCAATTTCTCTAAGAGATGTTCAACTGAAGCATGGCACATGCATTATTTTAATACAGGCATGCTCCAGTAACCTAACAAAAGAACATAAGAAGAGCCCCGCTAGATCAGGTCAAAGGCCCATCTAGTCCAGCTTCCTGTATCTCACAGCGGCCCACCAGATGCCTCAGGGAGCACATGAGACAACAAGATGCTTGCATCTTGCTGCCACTCCCTTGCATCTGGCATTCTGAAATTTACTTGAAATTTACCGTTCCAGACCCCACAGTGGAAACCTGAAACCATGGATAATGGGGACGTTTTTTTAAAGATAGGGGAACATCAGTGTTTTTGCTGCAATAAGGTTATAAAAAGGGGATGTATTTAATGTTCCTGTATCTTTTTAATAGGCGTCCCAATACCCATGGTATTTGTGGATAACTGAAACCACGAATGCCGAATCTGTGGATCCTGGGGCACACCTATAAATACATAATGAATATATATATGAGAGACCATTAATAGTTGATGAGCCCAATGAACTGCAACCTGGAGAGAAAAATACACTCATAAAACTGAAGCTGTTCTGGGAGCAGTTACTGCTAGTACTCCGGCTAGTACTCCTCCCACACCCAGTTATACGAATGTGCTTTGATTCATAGTGTACCACCTGAGCATAGTGTACCACCTGAGCACAGAAAGTTTGCTTCTCTACCAGGCTTCTCAACACACATAGTTTGGACACACAGGGCAAAACTAGTGTGTGTGTGTGTGGGGGGGGATCCTGTGCAGTGAGCAAGGGCACAGTGATTTCGTGGGGAAGAAGGAGATGATGGTGGAAGTGGCAACAAAACAACTTGTGCCGAATAAGTGCCGGATCTTGTCCCCATCCCCCCTCTCTGAGCTGGCCCACCCATGGGCCTGCCTGCCCTCTCTCCACCCTCCCCAAGCCCTGAAACGCTTGAGGGAACTCAGACTTGGGACAGGTGTTTAGCAGGCACAGATCTGAGGTGCCCCATTGTTCAGGCTGGGGCTTTACGCAGGGTAAGGGGAGAACTATCCCCTTACCTTTAGGAGACCTCCAGCCTGATCAATTCATGCTTAGGATACAGTGTGGCCATGTTGGTCCTGCTGCATTGGTGCAAGTTAGGATTGGGTTGCCTGGTGTTTAAATTTCAAATTTCAAAAAACCTTTAATGGCATAAAATAAACAAAGAACAAAGAACAAAAGGCAGGCAATCCATATACATACTACTTTTGAATGGCTGCCACTCCATAATACAGGGAAGGAAAAATAGATTAAAATAAAATTAAGAGCACTCTACAATTTTTCGACGTCTATTGTTAGTTTTTACAATAGAGAAAAGAAAATCCACTATACATATTGAATAAGGACTGGAGCCTGGTGTTTATATGGAGTAGATATAATTACCGAGCACCATTTATTTATTCAATGTACTTGTTAAATTGTTAACTGCTCTTTTCCTGGATCACTTGATCTGTTACCAACAGTTTTCTCCATCACAAGATTTCTGTCTGCCTTGACATTCAGAGCTTCAATTTTTCCATATTTAAACCAATAGATTATTTTTGACTGCTACTAATTGTTCTTGCCCTAACTGAGTGCGCAATCCTAAACTTTATACCCTGCCTTTCCCATGCCGAAGCAAATGCCCAAGGCATTTACAACAAAAATTACAGAGAACAACAAAATATAACGTAGCCAGAATTAGTAAAACACATTACGACAACAACAACATTAAACATTAACAGGAACACAGAGAGGGTACAAGAATGAAGCTAGACCCATCTTGTTCCCGCTTTGCTAAATGCGCAGATCACACCATCTGCTCTGGGATGGTATTAATGCTATGTCTAATCCTCTAAAACACTATGAGCAAGACTGATCCCATTCAAATCCATTTTTTTAAGGTAATTAAAAAAACAAAAAAATTTAGGAGATGAGTTTTGGATGTGTCATCCAATTGAACACAAACCAGTGCTCAATATCTGTGAAGGCATCATTTTTTTTAATCCATTAATATTTTCTAGAAGTGAGGCAGTGATACAGTTTGACATATTGCATTTCTATGAGTGGCTGAAACAACCTGATGAAAAATGACACCCGTGTGTAACTCTGATGAAACTTTTTCTCGTTGTATTCATCATGAGCTTAAGCCTTCTGCAAAGCAATTTACAAATCACCCCCAAGGAGAAAGCTTACCAATCTGTTTTCAAGGACTTGAAAAAGTGAAAAGGTCTATTTAACAACCTTCCTGTAGAAGCAAATGAAAAGTGCTATACAGAAGCCAAATAAGGGCAGCCAAGTGTGCCTGGATGTTTCTGGTGTTAATAACAATCAGACATATTAGCATTATCAAAATCCTTGGTGAAAGGCAGCTATTTAATTCTGTAGCCTGCCTTTATGGCTTCTAAAGTTGTTCTGGCTATCTTCCATGTTTCAGTGTTAATTACAAATATCAATCAAGGATTTTTATGAGCTTGCCTTGAAATTACATATTGTTTTGACACGGCTTTGATCAACCACGTAGATATTTTCTATTGATCTTCATGGGAAATATTCTCTAAAGCACAGCAATTCTCTCAAAGTTAAATGACAATGGGTGTTCTCGCCCAGTATGTCGGTCACTATAAGTCAGTGTTCTTCAACCTGTGGGTCAGGACCCCAATGGGGTTGGGAAGCCTCATTTTGTGGATTGCGGCAAACTTCCAAAGCCTGTTCAGGAGAGGACTTGGATCCAACCCAACGATGGTCCTGCCTGATCGAGACTCTTGACATACTCCTGCACAGCCTCTTCCTGCTGTCTTGCCCTGCGGCTCCTAAGTCCAGCCCTGCTTAGGCTGCAACCTCACAGGGTTGTTGTGAAGATGCAAGAGGTAGGGGGAAATGGGGCAGGCGGGAACAGGGGGTGGGCAGTGATGGGGGCAGATCAGGTAGCAGGAGGGGGCAGGATTGGAGGTGGGTCCCAAGTCTCAGACTTCAATTATTTTTTTATTAGAGTCACTGCACAAAAAAGTGAGATGGGCTACGCCGATAGTTGTGGTTGCATATAATAGTAATCGAAACAGCCAATCTAGCTGACATTCCACCTGCTCATAATGCTGTTATGGAATTAGACCTGTTTACCCAAATTTTTACCTTGGAATAGCAACTCTTTCACTTCTTAAGAACATAAGAAGAGCCCCACTGGATCAGGCCAAAGGCCCATCTAGTCCAGCTTTCTGCATCTCACAGTGGCCTACCAGATGTCTCAGGGAACACACAAGACAACTAGATACTTGCATCTCGTTGCCGTTCTTCTGCATCTGGTACCTTGGAGTGCCTACCTCCAAAATAAAGAGGTTGCACTAACCATCATAGCTTATAGTCTGCGATGGACTTTTCCTCCTGAAATCTGTCCAGCCCCCTTTTAAAGGCATCTAGGCCAGATGCCATCACCACCTCCTGTGGCAAGGAGTTCCACAGATTAATTACTTGCTGGGTAAAAACATATTTCCTTTTATCTGTTCTCACTCTCCCAACACTCCATTTTAGTGGATGTCTTCGGGTTCTGGAATGGTGAGAGATTGTTGCTTAGAATCTCTAAGCAACAGAGATTCTAAGCAACAAAAAAGACCTCAGTGCTCTTGACTGTAGGTGTCACTGGAAGATCAGAAGAATTTCACATCTCCTGTGAATAATTTCACTGTCAGCAGTTTCCTATACTGCAGCTGTACTTCTGATCCAATGAAGAAAACAACAGCACTTCTGACTAAGCATAAGGTTTTGCTTTGCATGGCAACAAAACCTGCATAAGGTCTCTGCTGACTGAATTTGCACTGTATAAATATCTTGGAACTGAGGATCTTTCAAGCAGACAATATTTACTAACTAGCAAGGTTGTCATCTTTGTGGTATGTATACATTTATTTATAGCACTGGGAAACTGTAAGTAAGCATACCGACACCCTGCAAAGATGACAAATAGCAGTGGTAAAATATTGTCCCATAGCTGTTACTCCTCTCCTCCTGCACTTTGAAACTAGGTACAACCAGATCCCCTTATGTCTTGTTCCCCGTAACCAGGTGAGTAATTTCTAAGTCCATAAGGCCTTAATGCGACGCTGGATCTGTCTTCCGGAGGCCGGTGAAAAAGGGCCTTCTCTGTCATGACATCCAGGATCTAGAATTTGGGAGGCTTGCCTAGCCTCTTCCCTGTGACATGTCGAATTTTTATGTTTCGTGTTTATGTGGGCCTTCGATATGGATTAATTGCTTGTGCCACTGAATGATGGATTGCATTTTGCAGAGGCTGATTGCGGTTTGATGCTTTTCTTTGAAAATGGTCTCAGCTGCTTTCACAAGATTATTGTTTCAGAGCCCAATCCTGAACTGACTGGCTCCTGCTGGAGTAACGGTACTAAAATGGTACCTGCGGGAGCTGGGCAGCTGCCAGTTCCGCTCAGGAGAAGGGGACATTTGTCCCCTTCCCCTAGGGAAAACCCCATCGCCCACAATGGGGTTCCTTGGCTCACTCTTGGCTTTTTTGCTGGCGGTGAATCGAGCAGCCCCATGTCGGGTCGCTCAGGCCTCTGCCGGGAATAAGATTCGGCAATGGAAGCCACCGCTGGGTCCCACCCCCTCAAGGCCAGCTCCTCCCCTCCCCCACCTGGTTCTTTCCCCCCTCCCCCACCCCAAATTGGCTAACCAGTGGCCATCACTGCTGAAGCGCCAGATGGCCACCCACTTGTGTTGGAGCCTGGCACTGAATGAGCACAGCCCCAGTGAGAGTGCAGAAGTGTTATGGGCACGCTTTAGGGCATGTTTGCGCCATTTTCGCTGGCGGAACACAGGCACCGCTGGTGATAAGGTCCTTCTGGATTGGACCCTCAGACTGTTTTTTAATTTGTATGCGGTTTGGGAGGAGGGATCTCTCACACATTTGACCTGTGTTGCAAGAATGCACAGTGAGCCAACTCGGTAGGGTTCACTCACAGTCCAGTCCAACCTGCAGATTCCCTTTCCCCCCTATTTGCTTAGACTATGAGCTAATGCATGAGCAGGCATGGTGAGATGGACTGTTGTCATGTTGTCTTTATTCTAAACATTGCTACATGCGGCAAGGAGGTGTGAGGTTTGGTTCCGTTATATTGGCAGTCATCTCATGACATCTCCATTGGCTGATTTTTGTTGCTGTTTATCTTGAAGCACATAGTGGAGACTCATTTCATTTTGGAAATGGTAAGCGCAGCAAACCTCGTGTGTGTACAGGTATTTTCAAAACTATGGCAAAGTCCCAGGAGAGCGATGTGGACACTGCGTCAGTTGCTTCCATTTGCTTACTAGCCTTAGGGCCCAATCCTAACTAACCTTTTCAAGGTCGATGCAGCTATGCCAATGTGGCATGCACTGTCTTCCCCTGCAGCTCCTAAGTCCATGTGTCAGAATGAATGCAGCAGTGGTGACAGCTGCAATGCATTTTTCAGAAGTTCAAGCCACCCAGCTGAGCAAGTAATGAATTTGCCATTCTGAAACAAAACCCACCCGCCTTTTATATTGATTGTGTGTCTATGCGGAGGCATTGTTTAGCATAAGCAGCTCGGCATTGTCTTAGTGCCATGTCGTGTCATGTTAATCTAGAGTACATGGCACTGCGGGACACTATCTGCTGTGGCCCAAAACCAAGCAAAGCAAAATAAATCACAGCTTGACACTCAAAAAAGCAGATGCCTTATTTCGACCCAGGCTTCTAATCCAACACCAACAATGGCATAATAAAGACGGCAGGCAAACAAAGAGTGAGAATCAACTGGATCAGTGGTTCCCAAACTGTGGGTTGGGAAACACCAGTGGGTCACGAGCCAGTTTCAGGTGGGTCACGAAGCACATAGAGCAGCCATATTGAAAATATGGGAAGATGGGATACTGGAAAGGGGAAGGGCTGTGTGGTTGTTTTGCTTGTGTCAAGGTTTAGTTGTAAATAGGCTTTTTTCTTTCTCATTCACTTTGCTATTGGAAAATGGCTGAGAAGCCCAACCTATTGCTGCAGTCTCAGGAAAGCAGCAGGCTCTGGCATCACAATGACGCACTTCCGGCCATGATATCACTTCTGGTGGGTCCCGGACAGATGGTCATTCTAAAAAGTGGGTCCCTGTGCTAAACAGTTTGAGAACCACTGAATTAAACCATCTCAAATAGCCTAAAGATCTACAGTGGAGTTGTTATTACAGAGGGAGTTTTAAAGTATAAAACGTATCAGATGAGAAATTCTATTAAGATCTATGCGTAGCTATATAGGACCTATGGGGGTGTTTTGGGTGAGAAGCAGGGATGGCGCAATTGGTTTCCACCACATCCTAAACCCCAGCCCAGCCCTGCTAGTGTTAGACAGGGCTACGCAGTTCTGCGCCATTGTTCGCTTACCCTGAGGGCAGTTCTAGGAGGAGGGAGAGCAGGCGGGCGGAACTGGGTGGGCTGATTTGGGCCATGCGGCTTCCTCGGATCTGCGCCTGCGAATGTGCCCTTGCCCCAGGGAGGCTCCCCAGCGTACCTTAGGTGTGCTGGATATGGCACAGGCCCACCGGCCTCGCCCTTCCAGCGCAATTTAGGACTGCGCTCTGTATCCAGTGCTGGATATCCTGGCGGCCCCAGTGGTGCAGAAGAGAGCGACAAAAATGATTACGGGGCTGGGGCACCTCCCTTATGAAGAAAGACTGCAGCGTTTGGGGCTCTTCAGTCTAAAAAAAAGGCGCCTGAGGGGGGACATGATTGAGACATACAAAATTATGCATGGAAGGAATAGAGTCGATAAAGGGATGTTCTTTTCCCTCTCTCAAAACACCGGAACCAGGGGGCATCCACTAAAGCTGAGGGTTGGGAGAGTTAAAACAGATAAAAGGAAGTACTTTTTTACCCAGCAGATAATTAATCTGTGGAACTCTTTGCCACAGGAGGTGGTGATGGCATCTGGTCTTGATGCCTTTAAGAGGGGATTGGACGGATTTCTGGAGGAAAGGTCCATCGTGGCTATAGGCAATGATGGATTGTGCAACCTCCTTACAAAGGTGGAGGGCTACTGGTACCGGGTGCAAGGGAGTGGCAACAGGATGCAAGCATCTTGTTGTCTCATGCCTCCCTGGGGCACCTGGTGGGCCGCTGTGAGATACAGGAAGCTGGACTAGATGGGCCTCTGGCCTGATCCAGCAGGGCTCTTCTTATGTTCTTATGATCGGGCTGCCCGGCTGTAATCCTATCTTGCTCATTTGGAAGGAAACGCCTCTACCCATTAGTTAGGAAGCTCTCCCAACTATTGATCATGCTACTGTAAGTTGAGGCAAACAACAACACCGACAAAACCTGGCTGTTTGACTGAATGACTGCTGGGAGTGAGGCTGGCCTGGCCATGAAGTGACATATTGCAAAGTTGGGAGGGGAAGTGAACTGAGAAGCCCCCAAGACTGTCTGCCTACTGCTCACTCCAGGCTGCTGTGGACTGATCCTCTTCTGGCTCGCTGAAAACAAGTCAGAAGAGGATCGTGGCAGTGGCAGCCCCCTTCTCAAAGAAAAGAGTTGTTCCTGGTAATCGAATAAACAGTATATGTGCAGTACTCAGTGGCAAGATTACATGAGAGGTTTTGCTTGGAGTTCTTCTTCGGAGGAAGCTTCAAGCTGAAACTCACCTACCTAATGAGTGTTTCGATTCCTACCAAACAGCGTTATTACTTCTGTCAATGGAGAATCCAACACGGTGCCAACAAAATGGCACAAATCCATTTAACCAGGAACATTTGACTCCAGATTTCCTGAATCGGTTACACTAGTCCACCTTGGATTGGTCTCAGAAACTGACTAAAGGCATGCCCCGGTATCCACTGGGATTCCATTGTGGATACCTGAAAATGTGGATACTGGGGACACATTTTAAAGATGGGGGAACATCAGTGGTTTTGCTGCTGTAACAAGGAGGAAAAAAAGATTTCTTAAATATACCCCTATCTTTTTAATAGGCATCCCAGTATCCATGGTATCCGTGGATAAATAAAACTGTGGATACCAAATCAGTGGATACTGGGGCATGCCTGTATTAATTTCTCAATTTTATCTTATCATGCTGATTTTTTTTTTCCTGTCCTCAACATCTAATAATAAAAGAATTAGGAATCCAAATGCACTGGAAAGGTTTTTGTGTTTAAATCAGAGGCGTATAAAAAAAGGTTCAGGGAAGAACATGAACTGGTCAGACAAGAGAAATTTGCTGCAAATGGAGTTTTTAAGGATGAGAAATAGCATATGGTAGTTTAGGGCAATGTGTTCATTAAACAATTCTTAACACTGACCTAACATTTGACAGTTATATGTTTAAGAAAAAAAGCCCCAGAGGCTATGCAGATGCCTCTGTCTCCATCCTCTTACAACTCTATCAATTTTCCCTTATTAAAGAGTCTCATGTGGCTTTCAAATATCATGTTAATGGGAGCTAATAGAATTGCTAAAAAGGGCTGCATTTTCAAATCTGTGCTCTAGTTCTTCTAATAAAGCATTGGAGGTATCCCTATTGCTTGAGGGGCAAAGTGGAAAGCCTAAATAAATTGGAAGAAAATGTCAGGTGGTTGTTGGTGGTGCAGAGAAGGTTTGCCTGCAATTGAAAAGAAAATGTCAGAAATGCAAAATTCATCCGAATTATTGGTAGCATTTGGAATTATTAGAAATGGAACTTCATATGTACCAGGGTAAAAGGTTGGCCAAAGCTAGTCACTATTTCTGGGGGAAAGTTTCTGTTGCGCCAAAATGTACACGCTTCCTATTCTGTTTTTCAGTAATGTCTTTGAAAATGTTACATTTGAATTGCTCTTCTTGACAGACCCTTTCAAGTGACCATTTGCCTGCAGTCATTGAACCAAATGTGACTGGTTACTTAATGAGATGACAGCATCTTGTTCACTGTATAATCCCCGATTGGCTTTGATTACTTAGGTGACTGATTCATGAAGCACTGCCCTCATTCCGAACTGACTTTGTTTGCTTGTGCTTAATGTCATCATGTAGCTCAGTGATGGCGAACCTATGACACATGTGTCAAAGGTGACATGCCACAATGTTTGGGTGACACATCAGTGTTCAGCAACACCTCACAAAATCTGAGTTTATTTTACTCATTTTTCATTTTTGTAATTATTTTCTGTTTCTATGTATAACACATAGCTCCACACATGATTGGACTGTATTTTTTTGTTTAAATAAATGAATATAAAGAATTGTTTCTCTTTTGTTTGGGAGGGGGGTTGACACGCTGACAGTGTCAACTTAAGCATTTCCAAAGTTTTGACACACTGAGCTCAAAAGGCTTACCATCACTGATGTAGCTAAATCTGCTTTGCTAAGTAGTATTGTGACCTTGTGTCATTCATTACTTTAGCCATTATTCCTCTCATGACACATACATGTAACTAAGAAAGCAGCAGTAATCAGAAGGAACAAAAATGGCACAAAAGTACCAACCGAGAAGAAAAATAATGTAGTAGAATGGAATAGTCTAATAATTCAAGGAATTTTCAGAAAACATTTTTGTTTTGTTTTTTGACCCAGAAATTGAAATGGGTGAATATTTGATCCATCCCAATTAAAATCTGCTAACACTTCTCTGACCCACATCCTACATTCACACACCAATCTGCTACTCACATATCTCACCAAACTCTCCTGGAATTTAGCATAATATGACTTTAAGGAGTTTGTTCTAAACATGGGACAAGCTATCTAATCAGTCACGACATACATTTAACATCCCAGTTCAATCACTGCTTGCCTTTGAGCAAGTTATGAAGCATGGCTGTTTATGATGGCTTTTGCGGAAAAGTGACACTATGTTTCTGCTAGGCAATTTTAATATTTTCCTCTTCTTTTACATTACCTATTTTTATAGGTATATTTTTATAATTTTTGTAAGCTGTTTCATTTCACATTGTTTTCATAATTTGCTTGTATGCAACGTTGGGGACTGAAAGACATACAAATCAGAAGTCGTAAATAAAACAATTTGCCTTCCTTTGGGAAAAATACACATGGATCTATCTACAATCAAGTTGTGAGGAAGTTGGACACATTTCCGTGAAGGAATTCAAAGCAGCACAAAATACCAAGCAGAATATGCCCTCTCTCCCCATGCATAGTCCTAGATACTGGCATAATAGCACAGACGCCTTCTTCTGGACATCACTTCTTTTCAGCAATCCTTGTGTTAAATTGCAATTCCGATAAAGAACAGGCAGAATTCAGAGGGCAAACACAGCAACAAAGCTGTTCGTTCCAAGTTGGAAAGAAGGGATGCTATATAAGTTGATGCCATTTCAACACGTAAGATAATGACTTTCAGTACTACATAGCTAGGGTTACCAGATGCAAACTGGAACAGAGTGGGCAGGTGCTGCTCAAAATGGAAGTGTTTCAAAAGCTGAACTTGCCCAAATTCCCTCTTCTATACAATGGTTAAAGGTATAGGCACTCTGTCCCAGTTTGTAACCCTATACATAGCAAAACTGGACATGAACAAGGAGATAATTTACTTACTGATGCTTCAGACATGAAGAAGATAGGGCAATGCAAAGCTAAGATGGGATGAGTCCAATGCTAGCGAAGAGAGATAAAACATTTTCGCAGATGGAGAAATCTTCTCAAGGTCATTAAGATAGCAGGCCACAATATTTGATCACCATTATTTTGATTTATGATTCTAAGAAGGAGCAGGATACAGGGTGTGTGTGGATGGAATTGTACACACATGTATTTAGTTTTCATGTTTTGGTTCTAACTAAGATCATATACACATACTGAATGGTGGGGTATTTCCCCCACCCCAAAGTCAGAAGCTCCTGGAAGCCTGCTTTTACAGTTCTTGTTTCTGTCTATATCTAGTCTGAGTTGTAGTTTGGCCAAACAGTCCTGATGTGTTTTGTGCAGCATGGCCTTGTCAGACAGAGAAAAGAATAGTATTTCATGGCACGGTAACAGCTTGTAAGGGCTAATGTCTGATCCCAGAGAACACTTTAATGGTTTCTCAAACTGTGGGTCAGGGCCCACTAGGTAGGTCGAGAGCCAATTTCTGGTGGGCTTTGTTGCACCTAGGACAGCCATCATTGAAAATATGGGAAGATGGGACACTGGAAAGGGGGATGGCTGTGTGGTTGTTTTGCTTGTGCCAAGGTTGTAAATAGGCTTCCCCTCCCCCCTTTCTGATTGACTTTGCTGTCGGAAAATGGCTGAGAAATAGCCCAACTTATTGCTGCCTTCTCAGGAAAGCAGCAGGCTCTGGCATCACAATGACGGCACTTCCGGCCATGACATCACTTCCAGAGGGGCCTGGACAAATTGTCATTCTAAACAACGGGTCCTGGTGTTAAAATGTTTGAGAATCACTGCTGTAATATATCAGACTACATATGATTTCTTCTGTATCTGATTAATCTTCTCTGTAAGATGTCCATCATTTCTGTAATGACAGTAGATTAGTCTGTTCTTGAAGAGATGGCTATTGGTTAGCTTTAATCAAGAGTCTGCAAAGAATGACACCTTGAATCGCCTGGGTTATCCATAAACCCTGCAACAGACACTGCTATGGTTTGTCATGCCAATTTAATCTAAGACACCCCTGAAATGATGTGCACTTGCTTTTGTTCCGAAATACACAGAGACACAGAACAGTAAAACTGTGTGCTTTGTTTTTATAGGATAATCAGGCGGGTGCTATAAAAGAGCAAATAGCAGCTTTGTCAAAAGACTGATTTTATTGTCATTTCCAGACTACATTACCTATGATTCTTTTTGTCACATTTGTATTGGGAAAAGCTTGATTTAATAAGACTTGGATCTATTCTATAAAGGTAGGGCTAAAACAAAGGGCTTGCTCTTTTAGGGGTGATTGTGTGAACAAAACCCTATTTTTCTTCCCTCTAGCGCTTATAGGCAGAGATGTCATGCAGGGGGGACGCAGGGGAACTCAGTTCCACTAGTTAAAATTAGGGCTGACTCTGCCCACTTCACTCTCCCTCCTCCCCCCAACCAATTCCTCTGCAAAGAGCTTTTCTTCTTGGTTGGCTGGCACTCAGAGGGTTAAAAGCAGCAACTCCGGATTCCTAGGGGGGACCCTAGGGGATAGGGTTTCATGCGCTTAGCATTTATGGTGCTCTCTGACCATCCCTCGGTGGCACCTTTGGGTACCATTCTATTTCCTAATATATTTTCAGATTTAAATGAACCTTCATTTATTATTCAGCCATATTTCAGTATGCTGATTTGCTGTCTAATGACTGAATGCTTCGTCCCTTTGCTGGGAGATAGAAGGTGCTGATTTCTGGGATAGGAGGAAGACTTTTACATCAAGTATTGAAAGTTACAAAAATCTGCACCACCACTTGAAGATAGACTTGCCAGGTGTCCCTTATTATAAGGGACTTCCTGTATTTAAGATTTAAAAATCGTGTCCCATATCAATGTTGAACGGGACTTAAAAAATCCCATTCTAAAATTCTGCTGCTGTGCTGCTGCCTCGCCACGGCTAACTGCATACGTTTTATATGATTTCTGATAACCATGGAGTGGTTTGATAGAAAGCAGTATCCTGATACCAGTGTGTCCCTTATTGGCATTTTGAAAACCTGGCAAGTCTACTCGAAGATGTACTTCAAAACAACATTTAACCATTGCACTAACAACAAGCTAAGGAAGTTCTATCTTTAAAGGCGTGCATCACTTGGAGAAACATGGATAAGAGGTCACTGAGCAGTGTTCCCAGGGAGTGGCGGGGCCCAATATGGGGCATTCCCATGAGGCCCCTCACCCAACATACAGCCATAATAAAATGAACGCTTGTGGTGCTGCACGTGAAAGGCGGAACTTAAAAATAGTCGGTGGTGATGACGTCACAGCCAACTTCTTCTGGCAGCCCCATTTTTTTCTGTTTTGAGGCAGGGCCAGGTAGGACCAGACACATATCTGACCTGTTGCCCAGGGTGGTGCGAGCCATGGGCACCGGCGGGGCAGCATTGCGCGCAGTCCGTGCGCAAAACAGCACGCTCTTCAGCCCGCCTGGCCTCCCTGATCTCTGCTACACTATTAGAAACTTCAGGCCAATGTACGCATTCAAATAAATCACATGGTGCGGGACTGAATTCTGGAGGCGATGCCATATCATTTCATACTGTACATAATGAACGCCTTGTTTAAATGTTCCCCTAGATCAAAGTCTTTCTGTCCACAGAGTTCAAGGGAGAAGGTTCTTGCATGTCCAATTTTGCTGACATGCTACATGAAAGGAACACCATGTGGCAATTAATTAGGTATATATCCTTTCACAGAGACAAATGGTGATCAGTGGACATGTGATCAATTCATCCATACTTCTATGACTTATATCAATAACAAATAAGGAATTATTTCTTAATGAGAAAACAGACATTATAAAAGGTATGAGGTTTAGCATGACCCAAGGAAACATCCCATGTGGGTAAGCTTATCTGCTACAGCTAAATATCACTTTTGTGTCAGAAATTCAATGAAAGGGACACAGCATCCCACCACTGGCACTATTCTCGTTGCGACCATGTTACCAGGGGAAAGGGTTATTTCATCACCCAAACTGGCTGGGACTGAAAAAAACTTTAAAGCAGGTGCTGCTTAAGTAAAACACAAACACACAGAGGAACATCCTAGTTCAGGTTACACATTTGGGATACCTTAGTTTGGCCCTCATTGTCATATATTGTATTGTACTGCAATATTGACAGATAGCACCCATCAGTTCCATGACCTTGGAATTTTATCTATGGAGCCCCGTGTCCTATTTGAATCTCTGTAGTTACATCATTCTGCTATGTCATACATAGGCTGTATTTTAGTTCTGATGGCTGACTTTGTAACCTCACTATCTAAAGACTCCTTGTTTGGACAAAGTGTGCATTTGTGACCTTCAGTCAGTTCCTGGCAAACAATATTCTAAACCAGTGGTTCCCAAACTGTGGGTCGGGATGTACCAATGGGTCACAACACAGGCCAATTTCAGGTGGGTTGCGAAGCATCTAGAGAAGCCATATTGAAAATATGGGAAGATGAGATGCTGGACAAGGGGAGGGCTGTGTGGTTGTTTTGCTTGTGTCAAGGTTGAAAATAGTTTTTCCTTTCTGATTCAGCTATTGGAAAATAACTGAGAAATAACACAACTGATCGCTGCATTTTTAGCAAAGCAGCAGGCTCTGCCATCACCATGATGGAACTTCCAGCCATGATATCACTTCCGCTGGGTCCCAGACAGATTGTCATTCTGAAAGGTGGGTCCCAAAACATTGTTTAGAAACATTTTTCTAAACCAGTTGTCAGGGAACAGGGGTAAATTACCCCAAATGAGGTAAAAATGAAATTCCTGGGGGTAATGGACAGATAGGAGTATGCCCCGCCCCCCTTTCCCTCATCCTTCCTTCATGACCAACGTTCTCTCTTCTGACCAATGGGAAGTTCCTCTAATGCTTGATGGATTTCCCTTGCTTCCAATAGGAGATTAGAAGCGGCAAGGTACTTGGCCCCCCCATAGGCAGCGTTCCCCTCCCTTCCCAGGCAGCAAAGAAGGCCGTGGTTATCGATCCCGCTGCTGGTAGAGGGAGAAGGAAGCAACAGCAGAGAAAATGGCGGCTGTGGCTGCAACTGCGGCGGTGCCGGGTGATGGGGGAGCCGGCGAGGCCAAGCCTATTTCGGGCAGTGAGGCCGGCGCAGACCCGCTCCCGGCTGGCACTCAGGCAGCCGTGGAGTCAGCGGTGCTCGATGCCAGGGAAGAGCCCGAAACAACTCCGGGTGGGGAGGCCAAGGAGCTGCCGCTGTCGCTGCCACCCAGGAGCCCGGCAGGGACGCGAGACGTGCAGGTGTGTGGGAGGCTCTGGTGAGCACCTGAGGTGTGTGTGTGCATGTGCCTGCAGGCGCGCACGTGTGTGTGCGTGTGTGTGCGTGTGTGTGCGTGTGTGTGCGTGTGTGTGTGTGTGTTGAGAGGACTTCTGTGGACGTGCCTCTTTGCTTGTGGGCTCTCCCTGGGTTTGCCTCGTCTTGCTGTCCCAAGGAGTGGGGCGGGTGGGCGAGCGAGCAGGGGGAGGGCTGGGGTGCCTGCGCCTGTGCAGGGAGTCGGGGACACAAAGAGAGGCGGGAGGCAACGAGGCAAGGCAAACAGCAGAAAACAAAAACAAAAACAAAATCAGAACTGCTGTTGCTGGCCTCTGTGTATGTGCCAGAGCCAGAGCCAGAGCCAGCCCCAATCTGAATTCATTATAGAGCGAAATCTTAAGTCCAAGCACCTAAACCTGCTGTCAAAAAGGTAAGCTAGTTGTAACCCAGAAGGGTTGAATTCTATTCTCTCAAGGTCTGCAGGTGTACCCAAACTCTTTACAACTTCATATTTACATAGCATTAATTAAGCTCATTAATTAATCAAATAAAAAGCAATGGGGTCCAATATGTAATTTTTTTTCTTTTGTTCTGGGGGGGGGTAACGTCAAGGGGGTAACATCGGCGTATCTAAATATATTTTGGGGTAAAAGGTAAAAAAGTTCCCTGACCCCTGTTCTAAACAGACTTCAGCTGTTCAAATATAACAGATTTATATTTAACATGCCAACAATGCAGCTTAGAAGAAAAGATTCTTGAGATTATGTTTATAACAGGAGTCCATTCTCACACAACCCTTCTGCCACCATATCATGCAGTTAACATATCTGGACTGAGTACTGAGTCTCTGACTGGTTCACCATGTATCAAATCATTACTCTGTATGAATGCAAGACTCCCTTAAGTGATTGAATGAGACATGTTATATTCATGTAAACAGATGATGATGTGTAACCTATAGCCTCCCTTCTCTGAATGGCTCAAAGTAACAGACACAAAGAGTGTGTGTGTGTGTGTGTGTGTGTGTGTGTGTAATATACAAAATTATATTAAAGTAGGATTTTGAAGAAAACCGTAACATAATCTCATATCATCACATTCTAGTGCAGCTATGATGTCCAAAAGTTCCCTTTCTTCTTTTTTAAACAAAACACTGTCTAAATGTTGTTCTAGCTCCTCTGAAGTTACTAAAATGAGTTTTGGCCATGCTCCATAAACTATTCAAACAATCCATTAGAAGAGCTCGAGAAATTTGCATAGCAAAGTATCACAAGTGACTATAGTTATTCATCGGCTATTAATCTTCTCAGCTCAGGGTCATGTTTTCCTGTCTTCAGCATTTTTCAGTGTCTGCTGATATCCAAAGATAACAAGAGCCCCCCACCCCATTCTGATAGTCAGCAAACTACAACTGTTTTTAAAATAATGCTGTACTGCATCATTGTAACAGACACTAAATAAATAACAATTACTATTTGCTTTGCAGTTAATCTAAGGGCGCAATCCTAAACAGCGCTGGACTGGCGAGGCTGACGGGCCAGCGCCATATCCAACGCTGTTTAGGAGAGGCTGGAGCCTCCCTGCAGCAAGGGAGCGTGCACTCCCTTACCTTAGGGGAGGCTCCAGCCTCCCCTATGTGCTCCTCGGATCTGCGCCCACTAAAGAGCAGGCACAGATCTGAGGAGACCTTGCAGCCCGAACTGGGGCCTCGTGGCCTCGCTGATGGGCTTAGGCCAACTCCCAAGCCTGCCCACATCCCGCCTCCCACCTCCATCCCTCCCACCAATCCCCATCCCGATACGGGACAGAGAATCCCTTGCGCCTATCATCTTCGGTCGGTGCAAGGGAGGCTCTTTGTCGGCGCTCTGAAGCGGATGCTGCAAGTAGCGTCGGCTTCAGAGATGGAGTGCAGACCCAGGGGTGCTGCTTGGTGCTCCTGCATCATGAGGTAGCGTCAACGCAAGGGGTGCGCTAGGATTGCGCTGTGAAGTTCTTTTCTAAATTTTTGCACTCAAAAGTTAAGAGTTGACTGTCTGAATGTCTGTCTGAAAACCATGCCCAGGTCAGATTTCAAACAAATTTCTACACCTTCGGCATCTAATACAAAGTGTTCTATCTAAAAGGTACCTTCCTCTGGAGGAAGGAGATTTTCATTGGAAGTGTTGTATTGCACAAAATTCAGAGAAATTAATTCTGTATCATTTATTAAACATGCAATCCTATATGCCAGTGGTTCCCAAAATGTGGGTCTGGACCCACCAGGGGGTCATGAGCCAATTTCAAGTGGGTTGCGAATCACCTAGAGCAGCCATATTGAAAATATGGGAAGATGGGATGCTGGAAAAGGGGAGGGTTCTGTGGATTGTTTTGCTTGTGTCAAGGTTGTAAATAGGCTTTTTCCTTTCTAATTCCCTTTGCTATTGGCAAATGGCTGAGAGATCACCCAACGTATTGCTGCATTCTCCGGAAAGTAGCAGGTTCTGGCCTCACAATGATGGCAGTTCCGGCCGTGACATCACTTTCGGTGGGTCCTGGACAGACTGTCATTCTAAAAAGTGGGTCCTGATGCTAAAATGTTTGAGAACCACTGCTATATGCATTTATCTGGGAGCCCAGAAAGCCCAGGGAATTTCCTGAGTAAATATGCCTAGGATTGCACTATAAATGTACTTACAGATTGAAATCCATTAGTTATAAACACAACTGTGCACTAAAGTATTACTGTTTTCTAGGGAACTGCAGTGCCTTTCCAAAGGGCAGACTTCCCACAAATCAGGGAGAAAGAAAGAAGAAGCTTCTCATTAGAAAGAAGCTGAAACAAAAAGCAAAAAGGATCAAATCTTTCCAGAGTGCATGGAGGCCATTTAACACAGCCCCAGCTGGGGGTGTATACCACAATGAGGAAGGTCTCTGCTAAGTGCCAGCATGGATAAGAAGTAGTTAGTGAGGCTATAAATGGCAAGGAAGCTTCCTTCCGGAAATGCCTTGCCCCAATGAGTATAATACAGCAGGTATAATACCATGAGTATAATACATATAATACAGTATAATACAGAATATTATACTTTTTTTACAGAGGGTCCAACGGACCATTGCTTGCAACATCTCAAACAAGTACCAGTGCTTAGACATACAGCATAGTATGTTGGATGTAGGACATTTCTGCCAAAAGTAGTAAGATAAGGGTAGTAGTAAAAAAAGTCCTTATGCTAATAATTCTCTAATTGCATGCCAAGAGAAACAAGTTACAGTAGGTAGCTGCAAACCTAAGCTCCCACAAAGAAGACTGTTGCAGATCTGTAAGAGACGCTGCATATTCCAATCAGTCTCCACTGGATATTTCTACTGTGTCTGTATCAGCTGTGTTTATTGTTCCTACAACAAAGATTCCTTCAGAAGGTTGGATCTCATTCTTACAATCAGGAGGCATACTCAGAAACACACACACACACACACACACACACAGAGAGAGAGAGAGAGAGGGGGGGGGGGGTTAGATAGATATTGCCCTGGAACTCTGTGAAGAAATACATCTCCTAAATACATAAATATTTAGAGGAAACGATTAGCATCTGAGGAACTCCACCAAAGGCTCATGCAGTTTTCAAGAATCTGCCGTTTTAACAAACTGACAGCTCAGTCCTTTTGGACTCGCCCACTGGTGGAGCTAGCATTCCACGAGCGCTGGCTGCAGTAAAGTGTGCTCCAGTAGCACACTGACTAGCATTCTGCCGAAGTGCTGGCGGGAAGGCTGGAGCCTTCCTGCATCAATCATTGGACTGCTGGCTGCCCGCTGCAGCAGGTGAGCCAGTGCAGGAGGCGGGACAGGGAGGGGTGGGGCAGGAATGGGACAAAACTGGGTGGGGAAGGAGGAGGAATGAGGTCAAGGAGGCTGTGGGAGGGGATGGATCCAGCAATGATGGCATGCAACAGATCCTTTTCCCACCACCACCAGCTCTCCTGTCCCTTTCCTTTCCTTGGACTTGCGCCAGAGAAATTGCTGGTAAAGGTCCGAGGAGCCCCAGTGTGGAGTGGGAGGGGAAATGAGATTGCTCCCAAAGCCTCCCGCTCTGCCCCCTGCTGGATATAGCACATATATTTTCAGTGCTGCTGCACCAGTGGCGGAAGGGGGTAAGAGAAAGGGCCATACGTCACCTTGCAAACCAACAAACCGCCTTATAAGATGGCCCTTAATGCAGAATGTGAAGCATTACATTATTATGTTTCATTGCTTTAAATTGTGTTGTATGAAAATGTGAACTTTTCATTTTTTTTAGGAAAGTGTTTCCAAAGCACTCTTCAAAAGGAAAGTGGACAATTAGGCTTCATTGATTTTTACTGCAAACCAAATTCTCTGTGTTGTTAAACAGCTTGAAGCTGAAAGGCAGCACACCAGATGGAGTGGGAAAAATACAGAACTCAAACAGTTTGGAACAGAGGGGTCCTATGGTTAATTCTCATCTGGGGAGCAAACGACCATCTTCATTTTCAGCACAACGTGTCAATATTCTGCTGTTCACTGGGATGCTTTGCCTGCAGGCCAGGTACTTGGAATAGTTCCACTGACGCCTGTATTCAATGTGTCCCTCTAAAAGAAACAGATGTCCCGCTATTTTTGAATTAGGATAGATGTACTATGCCCCAGTCCTACCCCCTATCCCCCAACATCCTATGCAATGCCTGCTGCATCCTATGGTGGTGGTGACTAGATGGCCCAGGAGAGGTAAGTAAAAATATTTGTACTGTAGTCTTACTATAAATATTTTTACTTACGTCTCTTGGGTGCCTTGCCATCGATGGGTCTCCTTGAACCTACACCAGCTACTTTGCTGGCAAAAGTCCAAGGAGGGCATATCAGGCTGGAAAATGGGCAGGATCCGGAGTTTGCTGCAGAGATCCACTCATCTTGGAATTTCTGGCCCAATCTTCACCAAAGAGACTCACAAACTTGCCTGCTCCGGCCTGGTGTCTGGGAGGTGCTGGCGCGCATGCAGGATCCCTGGCCATTTGCACCGGCAGTCCCACAGCACACAACTGTGGCACACCTTTTACGACATCATAAGCACATCCAGGGATGTGGTGGTGCAGCGGGTTAATCCACTTCAGTGGGAAAGGAACGGCGTTCCGTGCGCTACGGCGTAGAGTCATGCCGGCCACATGACCACAGAAGCTTTTCCTCGGAGAAAACGTCGGCTCTACAGGCCTGAAGTGGTCCCTATTTATCTCCTTGCATTTAGGTGCTTTCAAACTGCTGGGTTGGCAGGAGCTGGGACAAGCAATGGGAGCTCACTCTGTTGCACAGTCTTGAACTCCCAACCTTCCGGTCGGAAAGCCCAACAGCAGCAGCTTAACCCACTGCGCCACCACATCCCTTAAAGGTCACTACCATCATCTTAAGTTGAGATCGGAAGTGAATGGGCAGCTACAGCAGCTCCTGAAGGAGTAGTCCTACTGAGTCAAACCGTCTAGCCACCCTGTAACCGGTAACTACCCCAGCTGCTGCATTTTGTACATTTGTGTTCCTTGTACCAGCCAAATTTTGCTGGCCTAACTGTGCCGGCCTAACTGCAGGTTAGAATTGCGCTCTGAGTCAGTTCAGTTAGGCTTCAGTTTTGAATCTTTCTTTTTGAGCACTAAAATAAATCCATCTTTGCACCTTTCCCCTTTGCCTTCATTTTCTTTTCTGAATTAGACAGCTGTGCTACTGGCCAGTACAAAAGATTCCTGCAAAAAAATTGCTTTTCCCCCCATGTGTACATGCTACACATTTATTAATGGTAACAAGGCCCAAATAGCATCAATAGCAAAAAACACTGGTGTGCCACCTGAGGCCTCTCTGGGCCTAGAGATAAAACTGGCCATAGTCATCTGTGCTCTGATAACCTCTAGGATATACTATGGTGATGAACTGCACATGAGACAACTTTATAACTTAAGAGCCCGTCCTATCCAACTTTCCGGTCCCGATGCAGAAACAAGACAGTCCCGAGATAAGGGACTTGCCTTTAGGAAGCCTCTGTGGCACGTCCCACCACTGCAGGAAGCAGCATATGTTGGAAGAGCTGAATCAGGACTAGAACACGGGATAGGGTTAGGGTTCTAAGCCTGCAAATAAAACCTTGCAGTTGGTTTACAATACAGCTGCTACGCTGCGAACTGAAACTGTTGGGTGGGAATCTCTCCAGTGTTGAAAACAGCTCCATTAACTACTTGTCCGTTTCTGAGCACAATTCAAAATGTTGGTGCTTATTTTTGAAGTCCTATACAGTTTGGGGCCCACGTCCCTGAGAGACGGTCTACTCTCACCTGCAGTGAGGCAAGCTTGGATTTGTCTGCAACTGCCCCACTGTCAGAGGTGATTGTGTGGTGATTGGAGAGATCGTTCTCGGCAACGGTGTTCTTCCTGACCCAGAAATGCTCATCCAGGGCATTCTTGCAGGGCTCCCACAACCCTTCACAGCCCCCCCTCCCCACTAAGAAAAGCACTTGTGCTGCCGCACACAGCACCTGGAAATAATTAGTGGTGACATGATGACATCACCACCAATGGCTTGCAGGAGGCCCATTTGGGGCAGTTTGGAAGCAGAGGCAGGTGGAGGGTCTCAGGTAAAGCGATTCTGCTCTGCTTGCCCTGCTGACTTTCAGCTCACAGAGATCCCGGCTACAGCAGCAGGCGATATACTTGCTACACTGGTGCAGAGCTCCCAAAGTGCAGGGCCCAATGTGACGACATTGGTCATATTGGCTTAAAAGCAGTGGTGTCATCTAAATGATTTAAGAACAGGTACTCACTTTTGATTAGCACGTGTCGGGACCCGCCCACCGGAAGTGACGTCATAAGCCGGAAGTGATGTCGTGGCAGGAAGTGACATGAAAAAAGCCCTTTTTGAGGCCTCAGACGATTTTAAACTGACCCAACAGTTGCAACAGTATTCCACAGCACCCCCAGAACATGTTAAGGAGGCCTGGCATCATGTTAAAGTGACCCAACAGTTCCAAAACCAAAGAGCAGCTCATTTTTCAGCGGCAAGGCAAGGCAAGGCTCCGCTCGCTGCCTGCCTGGCTCTGAGAACGTGCAGGCAACTCAAACATGCAGGAAATTCAAATGTTGCAGGGGGTGGAGTCGATGAGTGAGCGGGCGAATGGGCGGGGCCAGCCATAATCCTAGAAACTGGTACTTGTGTACCCCCGCGTACCCCCTGCATGACATCACTGCTTAAAAGGTCAGCCCTGGGCTCTCCTGTTCAGACTTTTTGGTGCCAGGCAAATGCCCTTTTATTTTACTAATCGTACAGTGGATAAGAGTCTGATCTGGAATTTTACTTGCCGTTTATCTAGTTTTCAGATTTTTGTCCCTTCCTTTGTAAATCCAACCCCCCCCCCCACACTATATATGAAATCCAAGATGCATTTGCAAATCATTTTTAAAACTTTGGGTCTTTTTGTAAATATGGCTTAGGTTGTAAGAGCAGAGTCTTTAGATGCTATGAAAATGGCTAGCCTTGTCTCTTGGGCTTGCATGCAATATAACAGGAAATAAAATCATGAAATGCAGAATAAAATGTTTGTTCTTGTGCTGGGAGGTTCACCTCTTTTAAAAAAAGAACATATGTTGCATCACGTTCTACCTAGTGAAATAATTAATTAGAAACACCAGGCACTTGGCCCTGTCTCACTTTTCTTATTTATGTGAGCAATTACATCTTTTAAGATCACTTAAGTGACTGAAATAGTAAACAGCTAGGGAAATAAAACATGTTGAATTTAGTATTTATGGAGTATTTTGGAGTATCTAGTTTCTCATTAAACTGGTTTTCTATAGGCAGAACAACAATTGCAACTGAAGCAGCTGTTCAGAGGCAGTAGATCCATTTTAATTTCAGCTTTATATATAATAAAATCTTTAATAAAACTAGAGGTAAGCTCTGAAACCTCCAAGAATTGTAGGTCAGAGATCTATGCTTTTTAATATCTAGCTCCCCTTCAGTAAGCCTTTCATCACATTAATGGCTAAGTCATACTGTTTATAAAGCAGGTGTAATGAAGCAATTAGTAAGGCCTATGACAACCATGGAGAACGAAATGAACAAGGCTTTCAACACACACCAGATGGATATCTTCAATATATTTCTTGTTATCTGCTTGTGGTGATATGCTAAATTACACTGAATCAGAACGCAAGAAGGCCATCTGAATTGATTAACCACAAACCAAGATGCCGGCTTCAAGCTGAAAGAAGTAAAATAGAGACCGTTTGACCTCACATTTGTTTGAAAATGTTTATTAGGGGGGAAAAATCATTCATTCATTCCTAAGCACCAAATGAATGTATTACATAGCACTGATTTCCATAGGTATTTTCAAAAGTTTAAATGCAGTTGAAGTTTTTAAAAATGATAAAGAGACATATTAAGCGGAAGTCTTGTTATGTTCCCCAAAGAGAATCTTTACTTCACTGAACAGTCATATGTTTGCCAAGAAGAATGAACCAGACCTGAAGACAAATCCACACATAACGTTGATCTGTTTCTGACTGTGGTGAATGTATCACCATGTATTTTAAAAGCACTTACAATATGGTAAATGCTATGCATAGATAATGGTTAGACAGTGTCTCCAAAGCAACGAACATGAAATTGGGCTAGTGGAGGACAGGGAGGCTTAGTGTGCTGTGGTCCATGGGGTCGCGAAGAGTCGGACACGACTTAGCAACTGAACAACAACAACAACGCGTAGATTGCAAGGCTTGTGCACAGGTTTACAATGCAAATTAATTAAGAACCAAAGGAAAGGAAAATGGAAAGGAAGGAAATACCTGCACTTTCTAGATTACTAAGAAAGACAGAGACTGGAAATAGCAGGGACATTGGGAAGTGGAAAGGTGGGATAGTATCAGGAAGGAAATGCAAGAGGAAAAATGGTAAATTCGAAATAATTTCTTACAAGAAAGCCACGTGTATGCCCAAGGGATGTGCGCTGGCCTTTGCACACTGCTTTCTGGGCCCCCACCAGTAAGTTCACAGTGGCCGAGGGAGGCTAGCATGGGAGTTGGGGAAGGTGGGGGAGTGTGAACCCGTGGTTGGCTGAGCTTGGGGAAGGGTGGGTGGGACCGGCCTGGTCAACCTAGGCCAGATCCAAATCCCAGTCCCCGGCCTGGTCAGCCTTCCCCGTGCCCCTCAGATTTGCGTCCGCAACTTTGCTGGCCAAATCTAAGTAGCCTATTAGGATGGCAGCCACGTGACAGGGAGTAAGGGGGAATTAATTCCCCTTACCCTGAGTTGCACTGCAGCCAGCCCCAACCCCACACTACATACCTGGCAGGCCAGGGCTGCCCATGAACAAAACCCTAACACTGTCCAGCATCAAAAGGCCTGGCGGAACAAATATATTTTCAATTCAAGGCATTGTTACCTGGTATTGATTTAACATATTTTTAAATGCCTTCCAGTAGAGAGGGAGAAAATAAATTTTATCTAAATGAATAAGCACAATCAATGGGTAGGGCCTTTAATACAAGGGCTTTCTATTTGTAGTTAAGTTGTTCTAGTGCTAGAAAGCATAACTTTCTGCAGCAACATCATCCAAAGCACCAGCTTTCCGTTGTTGTTTACTCAAAGACACGGCAACCCTGACTGATGCCCCTTTAGATACCCTGAGCACAGGACGTGAAGGGTTTTAAAGGTCAAAACCTGAAAGTAAACTGGTAATAAACTGTGGCATCCATGTCCAGTTGGTTCCCCCTGATCCATGTGGCTAGCAGAAGACAAAAGCTGCTTCCTTTAAAGATAGGCCCACAAGGGGAACACTGCAGTAGTCACACCACTAGCAGCGTATGCAAATTAAACAAAGGTTGAGATGCATAAAGAAGATTAATACACATGCAGGAAAGGACACACTGAGAAGTTCTGGCTGTTTCCCCTTCAGTGGGTCTCTGAATCAGGGTGCAATCCTAACCTGGAGTTAGGCCAGCACAAGTTAGGCCAGCAAAGTTTGGCTGGCACAAGGGACACTGTAAAGCATGTTTGGACAACTCTTCGAGTCAGAGAAGTTAGCGCACAGATGTGTGTCATCCTCCCTGACTCCGAGAGTGGTCCAAATGTGCTTTACGGTATCCCTTGTGCCAGCCAAAGCTTGCTGGCCCTACTCCAGGTTAGGATGCACTCTCAAACTTGGTAGTCGTTATAAAACTTCTCGAGGAAGAGATGCCCACTGAGAAAATAACCAGGAAAAGAAACCAATCCATGGATATCTTACACAGTTACCTTAAGAAGCAAAAAGGAATTGTCTTAAAACTGGTAAGATTTAGAAAAGAAAACATTTGTGACCTTGAAATTGATTTTTTGGATTCTGAGATATGAGGGTACCAGCTATGGTGCTATATTAAACATTTTCCTCAAACTGGCCCACAGGGACATTTAGAACATTGAAAGGTAATATTCTCGCCATTTTATAAAGTCCCATGGAAAAGCAAAATTGCCTGTAACTCAGGTTTTGTACACCGTGTAGCCTAATTCAAATACCTTCCACCTAGATTTCTGTAGTGTTTGGTACCCACATATTATTATCTTAGTAAATTGGATCCCTGTAATTGGAAAGTGCAAGGCAAAATGGATACAGAGCTGTCTCTACAGAGCTATTACATCTTATAAACCACGAGGGCAACAATATACTTTTAACGGCTCTATTGCTTATTAGAATAGAAACGTATACCATGGACATATTCCCTAATCAGATCAAAAAGTTAAACTGCTACATTTTGAAAAGGCTATTTTGATAGCCCCAGCATACAGAGGCTCTCTGTCCTGAGACATTAGGCAGATTCAGGAATGCATTACAAATGCCTGGACAAAGTAATAACGTCATCAACGTGGGACTACAATGTAACACATACTTCAGATAACTTGTTTAAACCAGAACATACTTTAAACATACTTGGGGTCATTAAAAAAGGGGTTGAGAATAAAACAGCCAATATTATCATGCCATTGTACAAATCAATAGTAAGGCCGCACCTGGAATATTGTGTACAGTTCTGGTCGCCGCATCTCAAAAAGGACATAGTGGAGCTGGAAAAGGTGCAGAAGAGAGCGACAAAAATGATTACGGGCTGGGGCACCTCCCTTATGAAGAAAGACTGCAGCGTTTGGGGCTCTTCAGTCTAGAAAAAAGGCGCCTGAGGGGGGACATGATTGAGACATACAAAATTATGCATGGAAGGGATAGAGTCGATAAAGGGATGTTCTTTTCCCTCTCTCAAAACACCAGAACCAGGGGGCATCCGCTAAAACTGAGGGTTGGGAGAGTTAAAACAGATAAAAGGGAGTACTTTTTTACCCAGCGGGTAGTTAATCTGTGGAACTCTTTGCCACAGGAGGTGGTGATGGCATCTGGTCTTGATGCCTTTAAGAGGGGATTGGACAGATTTCTGGAGGAAAGGTCCATCATGGGCTATAAGCAATGATGGATTGTGCAACCTCCTTACAAAGGTGGAGGGCTACTGGTACCGGGTGCAAGGAGTGGCAACAGGATGCAAGCATCTTGTTGTCTCATGCCTCCCTGGGGCACCTGGTGGGCCGCTGTGGGATACAGGAAGCTGGACTAGATGGGCCTTTGGCCTGATCCAGCAGGGCTCTTCTTATGTTCTTATGTTCTTAAACCAAAACATACTGACCATGATCTCTGCAGTCTAATGTTTCCTGAACATCTTAGAATCCGTTTTTTTTAAAAACTTCCTTAGAATTTAAAAAGTAAAACCCTATTGTTGTGCTGTGCCGGCGCAGCAGTAGCCAGAAAGCGTTTTTATGCCAACTTGCGAACAAGCCGCACCAGTTGGAAGGCCTGCGCTGGCCTGTCAATGCTGCATCTGGAGCCCTGGCTGACGGCACAAGGAGGTCAGGCATCAGGTGATGTAGGGGCACAAGGAGAGGGTGGGGAAAATGAGCTTCTGGGTAACGGGAGGGTGGAATGGGAGGTAGATTGGGTCCGGGAGGCGGGCCAGATCGGCAGAGGCCCTCTCTGCTGTATCTCAACCCCGCTCCGGGGCCTCCTAGTGTTACACTGGGCTTCCTGGGTTTCTGCCAGCCACATAGCTAGCACGGATCTGAGAAGCCCCATACGGCAGGCTGGGGCTTTACCTGATGTCATGGAATAAATATCCCCCTATTCCAAGTACTCTTACTCCAGCCTCTTTGAACCCCGCACTAGATACAGCACAGGCCAAGCAGCCTGGCTGCACATGTGCAATTTAGGATTGGGCTGTCAGTAGCTTACATCTAACAATGCCTATATTAAACTTAATGCAAACCATTTAGTACAGTACTAAGATTTACACACACACACACACACACACACACACACACACACACACACAGAGAGAGAGAGAGAGAGAGAGAGAGAGAGAGAGAGAGAGAGAGAGA